>CM038214.1:69793942-70103351 GCA_021442155.1 Cymbidium sinense
TGTCGTTGGGGACTTATGTCAACTCAGAAGTAGTTAGGATTAAATTTATGTTGTGTGGTATATGTTGTGTGGTAGGCCCATAAGGCTTCAACTAACTAGTCATGCCACTATCGCTTATTAATGTCGAGTGTCTTCTTTAGTATTTGGATGAGAGTTTTGTTGAAGTCTTCTGCTAAGCCATTTTCCCTTGAGTAGTTGATGGTAGAATATCCAATCTATGATGTGTCTCACAAAATAGTTGTTGATCTCGGTGCTCTTGAATGTAGTGTCATTATCAGATATAATTCCTCAAGGCACTCCGAACCTATATACAATATGGTTCCTAAAAAACTAGACCACATGCTGAGCTATGACCTCTCTGAGCAGAATTATCTTTGCCCATTTTGAAAAGTAGTCAGTAATAGCTAAGATGAACCGATGACCCTTGAAACAAAGAGGATCAATCAGATCCACTATATCAGTACCCCAATGCTCGAATGGCCATGAGGCAATTATAGGATGTAGAATGTTGGGTGGTTGGTGTAGGACCACACCGTGTATTTGAAATTGGTGGAATCGCCTAATTGTATCCATGCAAACTTTGATCATCGATGGCCAGTGGTATCCTAGTCTCTTGATCTTGGCTTTCATCTTTAGACCAAATTGGTTTTCTCTACATAATCTTGAGTGTACCTCAGTCACGATCTTACAGGCTTCATTCTTGTCTAAGCATTGTAACCACATATGATCGAAAGATCATCAATACAAGACACCATCCACAATAGCATAAAAAAGTGCTCTCTACTTTATCTGATGGGCTTGGGACTTCTCTTGAGGTAGTTTTCCTTTATTTAGGTAATCCATGAATGGTTGCCTCCAACCTAACTCCTCGTCCTTCTTGGTAAAGGCAACCTACCCTTCAAAAGAGTACTTTTTTATGTGTTCAGATAAGACTTGTCTATTTTGACCTTTATTGATATTGAGTCATCCTCCGGACATGCCAACTCCTTGGAAAGCTTGGCTAAAGCATATTTTATGGCGTTCTCTCCTCAAGGAATCTTATATATGGTAACCTCTGAGATTTAGGCCAATAACTCCATGGTGTACTTATGGTAGTGATGGAGCTTGGGCTTTATAACATTATAGGACCGAGGTATTTGGTTGATAACTAGTTGAGAATCCCTAAAGATGTTGATGTTATGGATACTTAGAGTAACAGCTAACTCCAGATTGGCAATTAGAGCCTCATATTCAGCTTCATTATTGGTGCAAGGATTGGACAGATGATATGAGAATCTCATCACATCGTGGTCCAGAGTTAAGAGAACTATTCCTACCCCTACCTTTCTTAGAATAATAGATTATGATTCTTCTCTTTTTTTATAGGAAGTCGCACCATCAAAGTACATCTCCAAGCGATGAAAGCTAGTATCCCCTAAGTTCATGCTTGTTCATCAATGTGATCATCACTAAGTAGAGAGTCAGTAGGAAGTGGGTGTACTGCTAAGAAATTTGCTAGCGCTTGTCCTTTCACTACACAGAGGGGTACGAAGGGAATTTCAAACTGCAAGAGGGTCATGAACCATCATGCCAACCGTCCGGATAGCATCGGCCATGTCATGAGATATTATAGTGGGTGGATTGATCCTACAGATTAATTCGCCTTATGAGGAAGCATGTAGTACTGTAGCTTTTAGGATGCAAAGATTAAAGCTAGGCAGAGCTTCTCAATGGGTGGATAATTAGCCTCAATAGGGATTAGATGACTACTGAGGTAGTACAATAAATTTTCCTTCCCTTCGTCATTGGCTTAGGCCAACAAAGCACTAAAGGAGTTATCTAATGTAGCAGGATAAAGTATGAGCCGCTTGCCTGGGATAGTGGCTGCTAGAACTGACGGCTTCATCAAGTAATGCTTGATGTCTTCAAAGGAAATCTCACACTAATCATCCCACTTGAACTTGACATCCTTTTTAACAAGTGCTAAGAATGGCTAACATCTTCTTGATAGGTTTGATATAAAGCATCTTAGATATGCCAATCGCCCTTGGAATGATTTAAGTTAAGTTAAACTTTTAGGGGGTGGCATTTCTAATATCGCCTTGATCTTCTCCAGATCGATTTTGATTCCCTAGTGTCGAACAACAAACCCAATGAATTTCCCTGAAGCTACTCCGAATTCACACATCAGGGGATTCATTTTGAGGTTAAACTGCCTTAACTATTCAAAAACTACTCTCAAGTCAAAGAGATGGTCTTCCTTTTCTATACTTTTTCCCAAGAGATCATCGACATAGCACTTGATTTGATGATCAATGAGTTCATCGAAGATTCGAGTCATAGCTTGCTGTTTTGTAGCACTAGCATTTTTAAGGCTAAAAGGCATGACTTTATAGTAATAGATTCTAATTAGGGTTCTAAATGAAGTGTTTCTTTCATCTTCAGGGGCCATCTTTAATCTAAATGAGCCATCCATGAAATAGAAGACTACATGAGATGAGGCAATGTTCACCATCAGCTCCGGGATTGGTAGTGAAAATTCTATTTTGGACATGCCTTATTTAAATCCATAAAATCGACGCATATATGAATTTGTCCATTCTTTTTCTTAACTGGGATGACGCTAGCTAACCAGGTATGGTATTTTTTCTTCCCAGATGAAGCCAGCATCGTTTAGTTTCTTGACTTCAGAAATGACCTATTGTTCTATGTCGAATAGCATGCGTCTGGGAG
Source organism: Cymbidium sinense (assembly GCA_021442155.1). Taxonomy (NCBI): domain Eukaryota; kingdom Viridiplantae; phylum Streptophyta; class Magnoliopsida; order Asparagales; family Orchidaceae; genus Cymbidium; species Cymbidium sinense. The sequence continues at coordinate 69,796,655 of CM038214.1, forward strand.
CTTGCTTGAAAGGGTTTGTAGTATGCTCTATTGCTAGTTTATGGACTGCTATGTCAACAGCCAATCCAGGCATCTCTTCATAACTCTATGCAAAGTAGTCCTTAAACTCGGTCAATAGCCTAAGTCATTGGTTTCAATTTCATTCAACAAAGAACTAATATTCCTAAGTTGATTTCCTTGAGCTTGTCGATGGTTGACTTGATCTGTTCTTCAAAATCTGATGGTGCATCCTTTTGACTTCAAAATCATTGAGATCATCTGAGGTTTCTAAGCACAGCTCCTCATATGAGTTAATGTGATTTGAAAAGAACCTATTAGATTCTAAATGATTGGTGATGACTAAGCAGTAATCATCATCATTGACTAGACCCACTATAACAAATCCTAGTCCTAGTCTTGATTGAGAGCTTTTGCATTTGTTCTTCCATACTCTTTTGAAGTAGTCTGACTAGTGCTTTGACCAAGTTTATGGGATTAACCCTTTCTTTGCTAAATTATGAACACAAGGAAAGTACCAATCAAAAGGTAATTCTATTAAATTTATATATGAATTATCCTCAAGTTCTACATCAAGTTCTTGATTTGAGGATGATGCACCCAGAAAGAACCTCTGTGTCTTCACACTTGTGGATGACTTAGGTGGTTCCTTAGCTACCAAACCCTCAGCTTTTTGAGAGGAATGTGGGGTTAGAGCTAAGGTTCTAAACGAATGCCTGATTATTTAACATATAGACTTGGATACACTTATGCTTTGCTTTCAAGCCCGATCTTCCTCGCTATCTGGATCAAGTGTCACCTCCAAGGGAATCTACTGTTAAGAAGAGTTGTCTGGTGTGCTAATCATATAGGACTCATCCTATGAACTAGATTCTAAGTCTATATGGATAGAAAGTGTACTCTTGGTAGCTGGGAGATATCTTCTATTTGGAGGCCAATTATGAGGTTTTTCACCCCTGAGACTGCCTCTGAACTAGCCTCTTCCTCTGTCTGGTGGAGGTCAGGTCATCCTACCCATATGTTCAAATGGAGTAATGAATTGTGGGTGGAATCTAAGGTCAGGATCCACTTCCCCCTCCAAGTCTATTTCCGCTCCCTTTTATTTTCTTTTTCATTTTTTCTTTTCTTTTCTTTTTCCTTTTCACTTTATTTTTCTTTTTATTTTTATTTTTATTTTTTATTTTTAAACTTTGGCCAAGTTCACGATAATAGGCTTGTTGATTTTAAGAGAGGTAGTTAGCCACATCCTCATATATGCTGACCATGTGAATTGTAAATGGCTTGCGATCTCTTTTGACACAATAGACGATCCCACCTCTCACAAACTTCATACACTGATGTAGAGAGGATGGAATTATATTATTCTCATGTATCCATGGTCTCCCAAGAAAAGCGTTGAAAGATGTATCCGAGTCTATAATGTGAAACTTTGTTTTCATCTTCCAATCATCTATCTCTAAGGGCAACACTATGGAGCCTAATGCCTGTTGACCTTACTTTTGGAGTGCAGATTCAATCTTCCCATTTCAGACTTAGAAGTATTCTAGACACTATGACTTCCCTAGCCATAGGACACTTCTAACAATTATGTAAACACTTAACCTAAGCCTAAATACTTAGAAGGGTTAACCATTGGATTAGGTTATGCCTTAAGAATTATGATAATCCACCAACCCTACAACCCAAATCCAATCCAAGTTCACCTTCTCAAACCAAACCTCAAGTTCAATTCAAACATCAAATTTAAATCCAAATCCAAACCCAAATGATTGAAGCCCATGATCAAATCCAAACTAGAAACCCTTCCTAAGACATATGACCTATCCCATGGACTTAGCCAAATCTTAATCCAAATCAATCCAAAATCAATTGATTTTCTTATAATAAATTTATATCTTCAATCATCTTATTAAATATAAATCAAATATACATTCAAATGATCAATACTAAATCAAACTAAATCAAACTAAATCAAAGCACATCCTAAACTAGATGACCTATCCCATGGACCTAGCCAAATCATCATCCAAATCAAGTTAAACTCAATTGATTTTCTCATAAACCAATCATATTTTCAATCATCTTCACAAATTTAAATGAAATATATATTTTAATCATAAAAACTAAATCAAACCAAATCAATATCGAAACCTAAGCCACATGACCCAACTCCATGGACTTAGCCAAATTCCTTCATTCCAAAACACAAATTCAATTGATTTTCTCATGAATCAATCATACCTTCAATCATATTCACAAATATATATGAAATCTACAATCATCAAGCCAAACCAAAATCATCCCAAGTCAAACCCAACTTAACCCTTTTGACTTTAAAAAGTTCAAATGAACCAAAACACATTTGAACCCAAGCCAATTGCAATTGAATTTATATATCAATCCCAAATCCATATATAAACTCAATTAAATCAAACTCAACCCAAAATCAAGCCAACTAAACCCAATTGGCCCACTTGATCCAAAGTAGCCAATTTGACCTATTTGAGCCAAGTTCTAATCCTACCCAAATTGGATTGAACCAAGACCATCAAAATCTTTAATCGTGATTGTTGATCAATTGTCACAAATTGGGTCAAACCAGGTCAACTTGGTCATTTGACCAAGTCAACCCGTTAACCCATATGAATCCAAACTAGCCAAATTGTAACCTAAGCCAAATCACTTGAAACCAATGATTCATACCAAATCAAAATCAATATTTCAATATGACTTGTCCTTCAATTGAGTTAAACCAAACCCAATCTGCCCTCTTAAGCCAAGTTGACCCAAATTGACCTAAAAGACCAAATTGGTTCAAATCATAATATAAATCAAATTGATTGCAACCAATGCCTCAAGTTCATTCTAAATTGATTGTTGAACTTGACCAAAGCCATGATTGGACCCAATTGAACCCAATTGACCTACGTAGCCCAAATTGACCTAAAGGTTCAAGTTGGACTAAATCAAATCCAAATCCAAATTAATTGAAACCAAAGCCTACAATCATCTTCAATTGGTCAACTAAACCCAAACGAACACCCAACCTAAGTCAAATTGGTCAACTTAACCCATTTGATCCAAATGAATTCAAATGAGCCAAAATCAAATCTAAGCCAAACTAAACCAAACATGTTGAACCAAAACATCCCAAATGATCATATGAAGTTGACCCAACCTTGGTTTGACCCAATTTGACCAATTGGTCAACTTGACCCAAGCTAACCCAATTTGACATAAATGAATCAAATTGAGCCAAACCTAGCCAAATCAGCTCCAATTGACTTGAAATTTGGACAACCCACTTTTGGCTCATTTCAAATCTGCCCAAATAAATTCTAATGCCAAATGATCATTCTACCCTTGGGTCAAGGGCATCACATGAGACAAATCACCCATGTAAGTGATAATTTCATTCCTTGGCCACTTGGTACTCTCCCAATTGTCCACCTTGGCAGGACACCCAAGGGGTGGTTGGGTCATGATTATTGGAGCATTTAAAACTCATAGGACACCCATGATTCCTCTTTGGCAGCCACCTCCACACCTTCAACCAACCAAGCCAAGCCAACTCACCTCCTCCCTGCCACCTATAACTCCTTGAGATGGTCAAAAAACCACTAGAAGCCAAACCCGATCCCACCTGTCGATCAAGATGAAGGAACTTATACACCCCCTCGTTTCCACTCAAGCACACCCAAAAATCATTTCTCAAAGCCCTATCTAACCAAGATGAGCTGCCAGAGCCATTCCTTAAGTTCCCAAGCGCATTCCTCGATCAAAAAATGGCATTCTCATATGCCCTGAAATAGGGCACTCCCATTTTTGACCTAACTTCCCCATTTCTCCATTAAACTCAAATTAACTTTGCACGCTCCTTCACTAGGCCTCATCGAGTAAGAATGAATCATCTACCAATCTTCTCGAGCACTGGAGGTGGGACTTCAATCAAAGCTGAGCTCCAAATCATCAGTTCATGGACTTTTGAGGGAACATCAAGGAATTGATCCAATTGCTGCTCAATAGGGCTTCATATCCATAAGATGAAGCTTCATCAATCGTTTGAGCTACCAGTTTTGAGCTCCGATGAGGTATGCTTCTAAAATTGATCCTTAGGAAAACATGGTTGGAACTTTCTAAAGAAAACTTCCATCTCGTGTGATCTTGATGTTGGATCCCCTCCAATCGATGTTGTGAAGGCATGGGATCTTTTTGGAGTTGATTCGTGCTCAGGTAAGCTCAGACCAAGTGAATGATGGCGGATGGACTCCGTTCTCCCTCACTCACATGATTGAAATGGACGGTCGTGATTAGATCCTCTAGTTCGATCCGATTTAATCCTATTAAGCTGTGGGATTAATCATAGATGGCAGACATGAAAGCACATCCATCACCGCCACATAGGCGCTGAGTCAGGAAAGTTTAAAGTAGCCATTCTCACGTGCCACATGGCACCTTAACTACGCTTTTAAGTTAATTAATGATTAACTAATCCCATGAGGAGTAACAAATTGGTTAATTAAGTATTAGTTATTATTCAATAGTAAGTGAACTAAGGAATAGGGTTGGGACCCCTTTCCCTAAGTTCATTTCACCCTTTTTTAAATGAAATTAATTAAGATTTAACTAATTAATTAAATCACTTAATCAAATTGAAATCATAATCATATTTGACCCTAATTAATTAAATCATGGGGCAGATCTTTAGATGTTTAATAACCTAATGGAGTTTAATGAAATTATGGTTAGTCCACATGTGTGGGAAAACCATAAGAGTAATTAATTTAAGTCCCTTAATCTAATTAACATTAATCATGAGCCAATTCCATTAGGCTTCTTTTATTTCCAAGGGACATTGCAAGTTTATTTTCCATGCATATCATGTTGGCTCATAATTATTTAGATAATTACTTTAAGGTGACATAGGTAAGAGTAATTAATTCATCTAATTAAGGGCTCAACTTAATTAAACCATAAAATCAACTAAATTACATTTCATTAAATTAAATCAAATCACTAATGTGGGAATGGGTTTAAAACAACAAGTGATGATTTATTTTCTCTTCTTTAAATTAAATCAAATCCAAAACTTAATTAATGAAGAAGCTTTGGTTTGCTTTAAATAATCTTATTTGATTTAATTATCATTAAGAACTTGTTTGGTTTAATGAATGACATGCTTAAATTTGATTTCCCTCTAATCATGTTTGGTATGTCATTTGAATCCATAATATCATGGCTATTATCACTATTAAACCCAAATCTATTCTTCAAAAGCCTATAAATGAATAATAATATGTGTTATGATGCTAGTTATAAATACATAAGAAATGCTTGTGCTTATAGCTTAAGTGTATGAATGTTGGGTTTTCTTTCCTCTCTTCATGTGTTGATTTATATAAGATTGAATGATAATGGGAATATAGTCTGGACATCCCAGGAACACGAGGTTTTATCTAGCCACAAGGAGGTCATTTGATTACCTCACTTCCCTGGTTTATTACTTGGTTGATGAAATCAAAAAGAAGAAATGTTGAATATGAATTTGTTCTACGTAAAAAAAAAACCAAAAACCCTAAACCATAAACTAAAACTTGAACCCTAAACCTAAAACCTAAACCCTAAACCCTAAACCCTAAACCCTAAACCCTAAAACCCTAAATCCTAAACCCTAAACCCTAAAACCTACAACCCTAAACCCTAAATGCTAAACCCCAAACCTTTAACCCTAACCCTAGACCTTAAAAACCTAAAAACCTAAACCTAAGCTTAGATTAATCTAAAAATAAAATAAATAAATAAACCTAAACCTAAACAAAATAAAAAAATAAAAAAAAAATAATAATAAACTAAATAAACTAAATATACATAAACTTACCAGTTTACTTAATTCTTTTTTAAAAAAATCCTAAACCCTAAATCTTAAACCCTAAACCCTAAACCCTAAAGTAACCTTAAATCTTAAACCCTAAACCTACAACTCTAAACCTTAAACCTAAACCCTAATTCTTAAAAAACTCTAAACACTAAACCCTAAACTCTAAACCCTAAACCCTAAACCCTAAACCCTAACCCTAACCCTAAACCCTAAACCCTATACCCTAAACTATAAAATTTAAAACCCTAAACTCTAAACTCTAAACTAACCCTAAACCCTAAAACCTAAAAAACCTAAACCTAAACTTAAACCTTAAGAATGGACAGAACCTTGAAGGCAGGAACATCACGTGTCAGCCTAGATCGGTGGAGGCGGAGGTGGAAGGTGGAGGCGGCTGAGTTATAGGCCTCGGAGGTATGGATATGAAATCCCAAAGCGGTGTGGTTATGGATGCGGGAGGAGCGACAGAGGTTATAACTGTTGTGGTGGTTGAGCGAGAGTTCAGGGATATGATGGTGGATCCCACTACTCGAGAGGACAGGGTGGTTCTGATGGGAACTGGAGAAACTGAAGAACGACCGATCTGATCTACTTCTTATTGAACTGTGTCATTATAGTAGAGAAGGTTCTAGTTATCTATGGTTTTTCATTTGATCTATGTCATCGCTTGTGTCTTAGAAAACTTGATGTGATACTTGGTTGATGAAATCGAGAAGAAGAAATGTTGATTATGAATTTGTTCTTTGTTTAAAAAAAATAAACCTAAACCTAAAATAAAAACTTAAAACCTAAACCAACAAAAATAAAATAAAAACCTAAACTTAAACCTAAAGAAAAAAAATAAAAACTAAACCTAAATAATAAAATAAAAAAAACTAAACTAAAAAAATAAACCTAAACCTAAACCAAAACCTAAAAAAAACTAAAATAAAAAACCTAAACTAATATAAATAAACCTAAAATAAAGAAACTAAATATAATAAAAATAAAAACTAACCAAAAAAAAAAAAAAAAATAAACTAAAATAAATAAACATAAAAATATAAACCCTAAACCACAAAACCCTAAAAAAAACCTAAAATACAAAACCCCAACCCCCTAAACCCTAAAACCCTAAACCCTAAACCCTAAAACCCTAAAGCTTAAACCCTAAAACTGACAACCTTAAACCCTAAACCTTAAACCCTAAACCCTAAAACCATAAACCCCAAAAATGTAGAAACCAAAAATTTAACTAAATAAAACCTAAAAAATAAATAAAAAATCTAATCCTAAATAAAATAAAAACTTAAACTAAAACTTAAACATAAAGCTAAACCTAATCCTAAAAATAAAAAAAATAAAAAAATTAAAACAAAATTTAAATAAAATAAGTAAAAACCTAAACTAAAGTAAAAAAATTAAATAAACCATAAAACAAAAAACCTTAATAAAATAAAACCCAAACGTAAAATAAAAATAAAATAAACCTAAAAAAACGAAATAAAAACATATACCTAAAAATCAAACATAAAAATAAAACCTAAAATGAAATAAAAAATATAACTTAAATCTTAAATTTTTTTTTTAAAAAAACCTAAATCTAAAATAAATAAAATAATAAAATGAACCTAAATCTAAACTAAAATAAACTAATCTAAAATAATTAAAACCTAAACCTAAACCTAAAATAAACTAAACCTAAACCCTAAACCAAATAAAATAAACTAAATGAAAAATAAACCAAAACTAAAAATAAAAAATAAAACCTAAAAAGAAACCTAAAATAAAAACCTAAAACCTAAGCCAAAGAAATAAAATAAAAACCTAAACCTAAACATAAAAATAAAAAATAAAACTTAAACATCAAAAAATAATAAAATAATAGAACTAAACTAAAAATTAAACATAAACCTAAACCTAAACCTAAAAACTAAACTAAAATAAAAAACTGAAACTAAAATAAATAAACCTAAAATACATAAGCTAAACTAAATAAAAATAAAAGATAAACCTAAATAAAAATATAAAATGAAATAAACTAAAATAAATAAATAAATAAATAAAAAAATAAACCTAAACCTACCAGTTTACTTAATTGTAAAAAAAAAACCCTAAACCCTAAATCCTAAATCCTAAACTTTAAATCCTAAACCAACCACACCTAATCTACCTCTAAATACAACCCTAAACTCCCTAAACATAACCCACATCCAAACCACAACTCCCAAACCCCCAAACCCTAAATCCTAAACCCTAAATCCTAAAGCCTAAAGCCTAAAGCTTAAACCCTAAAACTTGAAACCCTAAACCTTAAGCCATAAACCTTAAACCATAAGTCCTAAAACCTATAACCCTAAACCTTAAAACCTAAAACCTACAACCCTAAACACTAAACCCTAAACCCTAAAAACCTAAAAATCTAAAAACCTAAACCCAATTAAAATAAAACCAAAAAATAAAATAAATAAATAAATCTAAACCTAAATAAGACAAAATAAAAAAAAACCTAAACTAAAACTAAACCTAAACCAAAACCTAAACCTATAAATAAAATATAATAAAAAATAAAAAATAAATTAAAATAAAATAAATAAAAACCTAAACTAAACTAAAAAATAAAATAAACCTAAAAATAAAAAACCTAAATAAAATACCACCCAAACATAATGTAAAAATAAAATAAAATAAAAATTAAATGAAAACCTAATCCTAAAAAATAAATTAAAAATAAAACCTAAAAAAACCTAAACCTAATCTAAAAAAACACCAAAACCTAAAATAAACAAAATAAAATAAACCTAAATCTAAACTAAAATAAATTAAACTAAAATAAATAAAACTTAAACCTAAACCAAAAGAAAAATTAAACCTAAACTCTAAATTAAACAAAATAAAATAAACTAAAAATAATCATAAACCAAAACTAAAAAATAAAACCAAAAAAACAAAAAAACCTAAACCCTAAACATAAACCTAAAAAATAAACTAAAATAAAAATCCCAAACTAAAATAAATAAACCTAAAATTAATAAACTACACTAAATAAAAATCAAAAATCAAAAATACTAAAATAAATAAAAAATAAACTAAATAAACTAAATAAAGCTAAACCTACCTGTTTACTTAAGTTAAAAAATACCCTAAACCCTAAACCCTAAACCCTAAACCTTAAACCCTAAACTAACCCTAAACCCTAAACCCTAAACCTAACCCTAAACCCTAAACCCTAAACCCTAAACCCTAACCCATAAACCCTAAACCATAAACCTTAAACCATAAACTCTAAACCCTAACCCTAAACCCCAAACAACCTAATGCTAAACCAAAACCCTAAGAATGGGCAGAACCTTGACGGTAGGAACATCACCGAGAACTAGGCTCAGTCTAGATTTGTGGTGGAGGTGAAGGCAGGTGGCATTATCAGTGGTGGCGATCCGGAGGTCCTAGGGGATCTAGAGTGGTGGCGTGGTTATGTTTGCGGGTGTGGGAGGTTACATCCGTGGTGGTGGAGGGAGAGATCAAGGATATGATGGTGGATCCCACTACTGAGAGGGGTGGTTCTCAAAGAATAATTGATCCGATCTATTTATGGAATGTGTCCTTCTGATAGCTGATTATAATTATCTAGGGTTTTTTATTTGCTATTTGTGTGCTCATTTTTTATCTATGTTATCTCTTGTGTCTTAGAAAACTTAGTGTGTTACTTGGTTGATGAAATCAAAAAGAAAAACTGTTGAATCAAAATTTGTTCTCTGTTAAAAAAACCAAAAACTCTAAACCCTAAATTAATGCATGGACTCTAAACCTAAAACCTAAACCCTAAACCCTAAAAGCCCTAAATCCTAAACTCTAAACCCTAAATCCTAAACCTTAAACCCTAAAACCCTAAATCATAAATCCTAAATCCTAAACCATAAAACCTAAACCCTAAACCATAAACCCAAAAATAAAAACTTTAAATAAATAAAAAATAAATTAAATATACTATTTAAACCTAAATGTACTAAACCCTAAACCCTAACCCTAAATCCTAAACCCTAAAAGCATAAACTTTAAAACCCTAAACCTTAAACCTAACCGTAAACCCTAAACCTAAATATAAAGTAACTAAATAAATTAAAAAGTAAACCTAAACTCTAAACTTAAACCCTAAGAATGGGCAGAACCTTGATTACAGGAACATCACCGTCAACCAGGCTTAGTCTAAATCTGGCGGTGGTTATCGTAGTGGTGGTGGGGGATCTGCAGATTCTGGGTGATATGGAGGTGGTGGTCTGAGCAGTGGTGGTTATGGAGGCGGGAGGTGGCGGAGGTGATGGTAGTGTGAGGAGAGATCGGGGATATGATCGGATCCCTTACTCGAGAGGCAAGGGTGGTTGATGGGAACTAGAGAGAATCACACTACTTCTTATGGAATAGTGTCTTTGTAGTAGAGATGGTTCTAGCTATCTAGGGTTTTTGATTTGCTCTATGCATGTTCTTTTTTGATCTTGGTTGATGAAATGAAATTTGTTCTCTATTAAAAAAAACCAAAAACCTTAAACCCTAAACCCTAAACCCTAAACCCAAAATCTTAAAAACCTTAAACCCTAAACCCTAAACTCTAAACCCAAAACCCCTAAACCCTAAACCCAAAAACAAAAACCCTAAACACTAAACCCTAAAATAAAAACTAGACCTAAAAATAAAATTAAACATAAAATAAAAATAGAATAAACATAAAATAAAATAAAATAAAAACTAAATAAAAACATAAGCCTAAAAGATTAACCTAAAAATAAAACTTAAAAATAAATAAAAATTTAAACATAAACCTAAACAAAAAATACTAAACTAAAATAAATAAAACCTAAACCTAAATGTAAAATAAACAAAACCTAATCCCTAAACTAAATAAAATAAAATAAACTAAAAATAAACCTAAACCAAAACTAAAAAAAAAACCTAGAAATAAACCTAAAATATAAACCTAAAACCTTAAGCTAACAAAATAAAATAAAAACCTAAACATAAACCTAAGATTAAAAAATAAAACCTAAACCTAAAAAACAAAATAAAACTAAAACTAAACTAAAAAAAACATAAACCTAAACCTACACTTAAAAAACAAACTAATATAGAAAACATAAACTAAAATAACTAAAACTAAAATAAATAAACTAAACTAAATAAAAATAAAAAATAAACCTAAATAAAAAATAAAATAAACTAAAATAAATAAAAATAAACTAAATAAACTAAATAAACCTAAAACTACAGGTTTTCTTAATTTAAAAAAAAATCCCTAGACCCTAAACCCTGAAACTAATCCTAAACTCTAAACCCTGAACCCTAAAAACCCTAAACCCTAAAACCCTAAACCCTAAACCCTAAAATAAAAACTAAACCTAAAAATAAAATTAAACCTAAAATAAAAATAAAATAAATCTAAAATAAAATAAAATAAACACTAAATAAAAACCTAACCCTTAAAAATAAACCTAAAAATAAATAAATAAACTAAACCTAAACCCTAAACTAAAAAAAAACCAAAACCTAAAAGAAACAAAATAAAATAAACCTAAACCTACACTAAAATAAACTAAACTATAATAAATAAAACATAAACCTAAATGTAAAATAAAAAAACCTAAACCATAAACTAAATAAAATAAAATAAGCTAAAAATAAACCTAAACCTAAACTGAGAAAATAAAATTTAGAAAAAAGCCTAAAATATAAATCAAAAACCTAAACCTAAAAAAATAAAATAAAAACCTAATCGTAAACCTAAAATAAAAAATAAAACCTATACCTACAAAATAAAATTAAAATAAATACACATAAAATAAATAAACTAAACTAATTAAAAATCAAATTAAAAAGAAAATAAACTAAAATAAATAAACTAAATAAACCTAAACCTATCAGTTTACCTAATTTAAAAAAAATGAATAAATAAATAAAACCCTTACCCTAAATGCTAAACCCTAAAATGAACCATAAACCCTAAACCTAAACCCTAAACCTTATAACCCTAAAACCTAAACCCTAAACCCTAAACCCTAAATCGTGAAACTTACAACCCTAAACCCTATAACCCTAAACCTTAAACCTTAAACCATAAACCCTAAACCCTAAAACCTACAACCCTAAACCCTAAACCTTAAACCTTAAACCCCAAACCCTAAACCCTAAACCCTAAACAAAATAAAAAATAAAAATTAAATAAAAAAATAAACTTAAACCTAAATAAAATAAAATGAATAAAATAAATTAAAGACCTAAACTGAAACCTAAACCTAATCCTAAACCTAAACCTTAACCTAATCCTAAAAATAAAAACCAAACTCAAATAAAATAAATAAAAACCTAAACTAAACAAAAAAAAAACTAGAAATCAAAAAATGAAACCTAAACAGAATATAAAAATAAAATAAACCTAAAAGAAAATAAAATTAAAACTAAATAGAAACCTCAACCTTAAAAATAAACCTATAAATAAAACCTTAAAATAAATAAAAATAAAAAAACCTAGACCCTGAAATCAAAAAAATAATCTAAATCTAAAATAAATAAAATAAAATAAACCTAAATATAAACTAAAATAAACTAAACTAAAATAAATAAAACCTAAACCTAAATAGTAAACTAAAAAAAATAAAATAAACTAAAAATTTGCCTAAACTTAAACTAAAAAATAAAACTCAGTAATAAACCTAAAATAAAAACATAAAACCTAAACCATAAAAAATAAAGTAAAAATGTAAACCTATAAAAATAAAAAATAAATCATAAACCTAAAAAATAAAAAATAATAAATAATAAAATTAAACTAAAAAAAAACCAAATCCTAAAGCTAAAATAAAAACTAAAAAAAATACCTAAACTAAAATAAACAAACCTAAAATAAATAAACTAAACTAAAAAAAACTGAAAAAATATAAATAAAAAATTAAACTAAAATAAATAGGAACTGAATTAAATAAACTAAATAAACATAAACATATCGATTTGCTTAATTTAAAAAAAAAACATAAACCCTAAACCCTAAATCTAACACTCAACCTTAAACCCTAAACCTACAACCCTACACCTAAACCCTACCACTAAACCCCTACACTAAACCCAAACTAAATCCTAAATCCTAACCTAAAAATGTTAAAATCTTAACTAAACCTAAAACTATAAACCCTAATCTAAACCCTAAACTAACCTTAAACCCTAAGATAACTCTAATCCCTAAACTCTAAATCATAAATCGTAAACCCTAAATCCTAAAAAGCCTAAACCATAAATCCTAAATCCTAAACCCTAAACCCTAAACTTTAAACCCTAAACCCTAAAAACTAAAAAACCCTAAACCCTAAACCCTAATCCCTAACCCTAAACCCTAAAACCTAAAATCATAAACCCTAAAACCTTAAACCCTAAACCCTAAACCCTAAACCATGAGTAATAAACCTAAAAATAAATAAAAAATAAAAAATAAACCCAAAACTAAAAAAAAACACCAAAACATAAAATAAAAATAAAATAAACATGAAACTACAATAAAATAAACTAAACTAAAATAAATAAAACCTAAACCAAAACCTAAAATAAACTAAACCTAAACCCTAAACTAAATAAAATAAAATAAACTAAAAAAAAATTGAAACCTAAACTAAAGAATAAAATCAAAAAATAAACCTAAACTAAAAACCTAAAAACTAAACCTAAAAAAATAAAATAAAAACCTAAGCCTAAACCTGAAAAATAAAATAAAAATAAAACTAAACTAAAAAAACATAAACCTAAACTAAAAAAAAATAAATAAAAAACCTTAAATAAATAAATAAATAAATATAAATAAACTAAACTAAATAAAAAAATAAAAAATAAAATATACTAAATAAATAAATAAAATAAATTAAACTAAATAAATCTAACTCTTTACTTAATTTTAAAAAATCCCTAAACCATAAATCTAAACCCTAAACCATAAACCCTAAACCTAAATCCTAAACCCTCCTAAACCTAAACTCCTAAACTCTAACCCCAAACTAAACCCTAAAACACCCTAACCCTAAATCCTAAACCCTAAATCCTAAAAACCCTAAACCCTAAAGTCTAAACACTGAACCCTAAACCCTAAACCATAAACCCTAAAATACCCTAAACCCTAAACCCTAATTCCTAAATGCTAAACCCTAAACCCTAAACCATAACCCTAATCCCTAAACCCTAAACCCCAAACCCTAAACATAAATCTAAAGTTACTAAATAAATTAATAAGTAAACTTAAACCATAAAACCTAATGAACCTAAACATTTTAACCTAAACCCTAAGAATGGGTAACACCTTGATGGCACGAACATCACCATCAACCGGGCTCAGTCTAGATCTTGCATTGGAGGCGAAGGTGGAGGTGGTGATTTTCGCAGTGGTGGTGGGGGATTTGGAGGAGCTGGTGGATATGGAGGCGGTGGTCAGAGCAGTGGTGGTTATGGAGGTGGGAGGAGCGACTGAAGTTACAACCGTGGTGGTGGCAGAGGGAGATATCAGGGATATGATGGTGGATCTAGCTACTCAAGAGGTCGGGGTGGTTCTGATGGGACCAAGAAAAAGTTAGTCAATGGTTTATGGAACCATTCTGAGAGATGGTTCTAGTTACATAGGGATTTTGATTTTCTCTATGCATGCTCATTTTTTATTGATGTTGTTGCTTGTGTCTTAGAAAACTTGGTGTGTTACTTGGTTGATAAAATTGAATGAAGAAATGTTAAATCTGAGTTTGTTCTCAGTTAAAAAAAACAAAAAAACCCTAAACCCTAAACTATAAGTGAACCCTACACCTAAAACCTAAACCCTAAACCCTAAACCCTAAGAACCTTAAACCCTAAAACCCTAAAAACTAAACCCTAATCCCTAAAACCTAAACCCTAAACCCTAAATTATAAACCCTAAACCCTAAACCCTAAACCATAAACCACAAACCTTAAACCCTAAACCCTAAACCCTAAACCCTGAAAAGCTAAAAACCTAAACCTAAACTAAATAGAACTAAAAAATAAAATATATAAAAAAACCTAAACCAAAATAAAATAAATAAAATATAATATAGTAAAATAAAAACATAAACTAAAACCAAAACCTAAAAATAAAATTAAAAAAAAACTAGATTAAAATAAAATAAATAAAAACCTAAACTAAACTAAAAAATAAAAAACTTAAATAAAATAAAAACTAAACCTAAAATAAAAATAAAATAAACCTAAATTGAAATAACATAAAAACTAAATAAAAGCCTAAACCTAAAAAATAAACCAAAAAATAAAACCTAAAAGTAAATAAATAATAAAAAACAAAACTATATGCTAAAAAAAACTTAAATCTAAAATAAAAATAAAATAAACCTAAACCTAAACAAAAATAAACTAAACTAAAATAAATAAAACCTGAACTGAGACCTAAAATAAAATAAACCTAAACCTAGACCGAAACTAAATAAAATAAAATAAACTAAAAATAAACCTAAACCTAAAGTAAAAAATAAAACCTAAAAATAAACCTAAAATAAAAACCTAAAACCTAAACCTAAAAAAATAAAACAAAAATCTAAACCTTAACCTAATAATAAAAAATAAATCCTAAACCTAAAAAGTAAAATAAAAATAAAACTAAACTAAAAAATAAACCTAAAACTAAACTTAAACCTAAAAAATAAACTAAAATAAAAAACCTAAATAAAAATAAATAAACCTAAAATAAATTAGTTAAACTAAATATAAAAATAAATTTAAATAAAATAAAAAGTAAAATAAATAAAAATAAATAAAAAATAAACTTAATAAACTAAATAAACCTAAACCTACCAGTTTACTTAATTTAAAATAAAAAAAAAAACTAAAAAATAAAAAAAATAACCCTAAATCTAACCTAAACCCTAAACTTACAATCCTAAACCCTAAAATGTTAAACCCTAAACCCTAAACCTTAAACCTAAACCCTAAAACTATAAGCCTTATACCCTAAACCCTAAAACCTATAGCCCACAATCCTAAGCCCTAAACCCCAAACTTTTAACCATAAACCATAAATCCTAAACCCTAAAAATCTAAAAACCTAAAGATAAACTAAAAAAACTAATAAATAAAATAAATAAAATAACTTAAACCTAAATTAAATAATAAAATAAATTAAAATTAAAACCTAAACTAAAACATAAACCTAAATAAAACTAAAATAAAATAAATAAAAATCTAAACTAAAATAAAAAATAAAATAAACCTAAAAAGAAAAAACATAAAAGAATAAAAACTAAACATAAAATAAAAAAATAAACTTATAATAAAATAAAATAATGACTAAATAAAAACCTAAACCTAAAAAAATCTAAAAATAAATAAAAAATTAAACCTAAACCCTAAATTAAAAAATTAAAACTAAACTTAAAATAAACAAAATAAAATAAATTAAAACCTTAACTAAAATAAACAAAACCTAAACCTAAACCTAAAATATACTAAACTTAAACCCTAAAATAAATAAAATAAAATAAACTAAAAATAAACCTAAGCGTAAACTAAAAATAGAACCTAAACATAAACCTAAAATAAAAACCTAAAACCTAAACCTAAATAAATAAAATAAAATTCTAAACCATAACCTAAAAATAAAAAATAAAACCTAAACCCAAAAAATAAAATAAAAATAAAACTAAACTAAAAAATAAACAAAAACTAAACCTAAACCTAAAAAATAAATTGAAATAAAAAACTAAGCTAAAATAAATAAACTAAACTAAAAAAATAAAAGATAAACTTAAATAAAAATTAAAAATTAAATAAACTAAAATAAATTAAAACCATAAACCCTAAATCTTAAACCCTAAGCCTTAATCCCTAAAACTAACCCTAACCCTAAACCCTAAAAAAACCTAAACCCTAAACAAAAAAAATAAAAAACTAAAAAATAAAAAAAATAAAAAAATAAAAAAACTAACCCAACCTAAAAACCCAAATCAGAACCCTAACCTATAACCCTAAACCCTAAACCCTACACCCTAAACCTAAACCTAAACCCTAAACCTAAACCTAAACTAAACTAAACTAGATAACATATAACCTAAACCTAAACCTAAACTAAAAAAATAAATAAATAAAATAAATAAACATAAACTAAATAAAATAAAATAAAAATAGTAAATAAAATAAACTAAATAAAATAAACTAAACTAAATAAACCTAAACCTAAACCTAAACTCAAGTAAAATAAACTAAACTAAACCTAAACCTAAACCTAAACTAAATAAACTAAAATAAACTAAACTAAATAAACCTAAATAAACCTAAACCAAAACTAAAATAAAATAAACTAAACTAAGTAAACAGAACCTAAAAATAAACTAAGTAAACTAAATAAATAAAAACTAAACTAAATGAATAAACCTAAACTAAAAATAAACTAAATAAAAAAATAAACTAAACTAAACTAAAATAAATCTAAACCTAAATAAATGAAATAAACTAAAATAAAAAAACTAAACCTGAGCTAAATAAACCTAAACCAAAACCTAGACCTAAATCTAAACCTAAACTAAAAATAAATAAACTAAATTAAATAAATAAAGCTAAACTTAATAAACTAAATAAAAGATAAAATAAAAATAAACCTAAACCTAAACCTAAAATAAACTAAATAAATAAACCTAAATTAAAATAAAAAATAAACCTAAACCTAAATAAAAATAAACCTAAACCTAAACAGAAATAAACCTAATAAACCTAAACTAAAATAAACATAAACTAAAACTAAATAAAATAAAATAAAATAAACTAAAAAAGATAAACCAAAGCCAAAATAAAATAAACCTAAACTAAATAAACCTAAACTAAACCTAAACCTAAACCTAAATAAATAAGCCTAAACAAAAATAAAACCTAAACCTAAACTAAATAAATCTAAACCTAAACTAAAAATAAACTTAAACTAAATAAAACTAAACTAAATAAAACTTAAACCTAAATAAATCAAAATTAAATAAACCAAAACTTAAACCTAAACCTATACTAATTAAAATAAATAAAAATATAAACCTGAACCTAAATAAACTATACTAAACTAAACTAAATAAATAAAATTAAGCTAAACTAAATAAATAAACTAAATAAAATCTAAAACCTAAACTAAAATAAATAAATAAACTAATTTAAATAAACTTAACCTAAACTAAACCTAAACCTAAAAATAAACTAACCTAAACTAAGTTAGACTAAATAAAACCTAAACTTAAACTAAATAAATAAACTAAATAAACTAAACTAAATAAATAAACCTAAACCTAAATAAAAATAAAATAAAACTTGAACCTAAACCTAAACCTAAACCTAAACTAAACTAAAATCTAAACCTAAACCTAAACCTAAACTAAATAAACCCAAACCTAAACCTAGAGCTAAACTTAAACTTAAACCTAAACTAAGATAAATAAATTAAATTAATAAAACCTAAATAAACCTAAGTCGGAACCTAAACCTAAGCTAAACTAAACTAAAAAAATAAAATAATCTAAACTAAAAATAAACAAAATAAACTAAACTAAATAAATAAACCTAAACCTAAACTAAAATCAAACTAAAATAAATAAATAAATAAAATAAATAAATAAATAAACCCAAACTAAACTAAACTAAGTAAACCTAAACTAAAATAAACTAAACTAAATAAATTGAAACCTAAACCTAAACCTAAACGAAATAAAATAGACTAAATAAGTCTAAACCTAAACTAAATAAATAAACTAAATAAAATAAACTAAAATAAACCTAAACTAAATTAATTAAACTAAATGAACCTAAACTAAACTAAATAAACCTAAAACCTAAACCTAAACCTAAACATAAACTAAACTAAACTAAACTAAAATAAATAAAATAAACCTAAACCTAAACTAAATAAAATAAACCTAAACTAAACAAAACTAAACTAAATAATACCTAAAATAAACCTAAACCTAAACCTAAACTAAAATAAACCTAAACCTAAATAAACAAAACCCTAAAGCTAAAACTAAATGTAAATTGAAACCTAAACCTAAACCTAAATAAATAAACTAAACTAAAATAAAATAAATAAATAAATAAACTTAAACCTAAACCTAAAATAAACCTAAACCTAAATCTAAACTAAATAAACCTAAACCTTAAAAAATCCTAAACCTAAAAAATAAACCTAAACTAAACTAAACTAAACTAAAAAATAAAATCTAAACCTAAACCTAAATAAACCTAAAAACCTAATCTAAACTATAATAAAATAAACCTAAACTAAACCTAAACCTAAACCTAAAATAAATAAACTAAACTAAATTAAAAAAATAAACCTAAACCTAAACTAAACTAAACTAAACTAAATAAAACCTAAACCTAAACCTTAACTTAAACCTAAACTAAATAAATAAAACCAAAACCTAAACTTGAGTAAAATAAACCTAAACTAAACTAAAAATAAATAAACCTAAACCTAAACTAAACTAAAAATAAACCTAGACTAAGAAAATAAACCTAAACTAAACTAAAATAAAACATAAACCTAAACAAAACTAAACTAAACTAAAAACTAAAATAAATAAACTAAAACCTAAAATAAACCTAAACCTAAACCTAAAAATAAACTATAACTAAACTAAACTAAAGAAACCCAAACCTAAAACAAACTAAATAAAAATAAACCTAAACCAAAACCTAAACCTAAACTTGAACCTAAACCTAAACTAATTAAACTAATTAAACTAAATAAAAATAAACCTAAACATAAACCTTACCCTAAACCTAAAAAATAAATTAAACCCAAACCTAAACCTAAACCTAAACTAAACCTAAACATAAACCTAAACTAAAATAAACTAAACTAAAATAAACTAAATAAAATAAACCCAAACTTAAAATAAATAGACTAAAATAAATAAACCTAAACTAAAAAATAAATAAACTACACTAAATAAACCAAAATAAAACCTAAACCTAAACATAAACAATAAACTAAACCTAAAACTAAACCTAAACTAAAACCTAAACCTAAACAAAATAAACTAAAATAAACTAAAAAAATAAACTAAACCTAAATAAATTAAACTTAGCTAAACCTTAACTAAATAAAAAAATAAACTAAATTAAATAAACTAAATAAACCAAAATCTAAACTAAAAAAATAAACCTAAACTTAAACCTAAACCTAAACCTAAATAAATAAACTAAACTAAATAAAAATAAAATAAATAAACCTAAATAAACCTAAATCTAAACCTAAACCTAAGCCTAAACATAAAACCTAAACCTAAACCTAAACTAAATAAATAACCATAAACTAAACTAAATAAACCTAAACCTAAACCTAAATAAATAAACCTACAAACCTAAACTTAAACCTAAGCCTACAATAAATAAAAAAATAAAAATAAATTAATTAATTAAAAATAAAATAAACATAAACTTAAACCTAAACCTAAGTAAAAATATTTAAACCTAAAAAATAAAATAAAAATAAAAAATAAAAAATAAAAAACCTAAACTAAACTAAATAAACTAAAACCTAAATAAAATAAACTAAATATAATAAACTTTAAAATTAACCTAAAACCTAAACCTAAACTAAAACTAAATAAACCTAAACCTACACAAAATAACCTAAAACATAAACTAAATAAATAAACCTAAACCTAAAACCTAAACTTAAACATAAAACATAAAATAAAACCTAAACAGAACTAAATAAACTAAACTAAAAATAAACCAAAAATAAACCAAAACCTAAACCTAAACCCTAAACTAAACTAAACTTAAACCCCAAACCTAAATTAAATAAACTAAACCTAAACTAAATAAACCTAAACTAAATAAAATAAACATAAACCAAAACCTAAACTTAAACATAAACCTAAACCTAAACCTAAACCTAAACTAAATAAATAAATTAAACTAAATAAAAATAAACCTAAACCTAAACCTAAACAAATCCTAAATAAATAAACCTAAAATAAAAAATAAACTAAACTAAATAATAAAACCTAAATTAAACCTAAACCTAAACCTAAACCTAAAAAATAAAAATAAACCTAAACCTAAACCTAAACCCTAAATAAATAAATAAATAACTAAATAAACCTAAACCTAAACAAACCTAAGCTAAATTAAATAAATAAAAATAAATAAAGAAACTTAAACTAAACTAAATAAACTAGACTAAAAAATTAAACTCAAATAAACTAAATAAAACCTAAACCTAAATAAATAAAATAAACTTAAATAAATAAATAAACCTAAACTAAATAAATTAATATAAACTAAAATAAACCTAATCCTAAACCTAAACTAAAACTAAATAAACCTAAACCCTACAACTAAACCTAAATATAACTAAATAAAACCTACACCAAAAATAAAATAAACCTTATACTAAATAAATTAACTAAATAAACTTACATAAATAAAATAAAATAAACTAGACTAAATAAATAAAAATAAAATAAAAAAAACCTAAACCTAAATCTAAATCTAAACCAAAAATAAAAACCAAATCCAAAACCTAATCTAAAAATAAAAATAAAAATAACTGAAATAAATAAAAGAATAAACTAAATAAAAAAAATAAACCTAAATAAATAAACTAAATAAATAAAAAAAATAAATAAATAAAAATAAACCTAAACTAAATAAACCTATACCTAAACCTCAATCTAAACTGTAAACCCAAAATAAAATAAAACTAAATAAACTAAACTAAATAAAGCCTAAACCTAAACCTAAACTAAACTAAATAAACTAAAACCTAAATAAATAAATAAAAATAAACCTACATCAAAACCTAAACTAAATAAAATTAAAAACTAAATAAACTCAAAAATAAAAATGAACTAAACTAAACTAAAATTAATAAACCTAAACCTAAACTAAAACTAAACCTAAATAAATAAACTAAATAAGCTAAACTAAAAAAACTAAAACTAAAACTAAAATAAAAATAAATAAACCTTAACCTAAAAATAAAAAACCTAAACTAAATAAACGTAAAAAAACCTAAACCTAAACCTAAAACTAAAATAAACTAAAAATCTAAACCAAAATAAACTAAACTACAGATAAAAATAAACCTAAAACTATAAAAAAATAAAATAAACCTAAATTAAACCAAAACTTAAAATAAAAACTAAATAAAATAAACTAAATAAAACCTAAACCAAAATAAAAATAAAACCTAAACTAAATAAATAAAACAAAATAAACCTAAATAAAAATAAAAATAAATAAATAAACAAAATAAAACCCAAACCTAAATAAAACCTAAACTTAAAACTAAATATAACCTAAACCCTAAACCTAAACTAACTAAATAAACCTGAAAATAAACCTAAACCTAAACTAAATAAACTATAAACAAAATAAAATAAAATAAACTAAACTAAAAAACCAAAAAGTAAATAAACTAAATAAAAAATTAAAAAACACCTAAACCTAAAATAAACCTAAACCTAAACTAAACTAAAATAAAACTTAAACTAAATTAAAATAAAAAATAAACTAAAATAGAAAATAAAACCTAAACCTAAACTAAAAAAATTTTAAATAAAAAGTTAAATAATATAATAATCCTAAATAAACCTATACCAAAGCTAAACTAAAAATAAATACCTAAAAAATAAATAAAACCTGAACTAAAATAAAAAATAAACTAAACTAAAAATAAATAAACCTAAGCTCAAACTAAATAAAAATAATAATAAATAATCCAAAACCTAAACCTAACTTTAAAAAAAAATAACCCTAAACCCTAAACCCTAAAACCCTAAACCTTAAACATTAAACACTGAACCCTTAACACTAAACCGTAAAACCCTAAACTCTAAACCCTAAACCATAAACGCTAAAACCTACAACCCTAAGCCCTAAACCCTAAACCCCAAACCCTAAACCCTAAACCCTAAACTCTAAACCTTAAACATTAAACACTGAACCCTTAACACTAAACCGTAAAACCCTAAACTCTAAACCCTAAACCCTAAACCATAAACCCTAAAACCTACAACCCTAAGCCCTAAACCCCAAACCCTAAACCCTAAACCTAAACTAAATAAACCAAAAAATAAAATAAATAAATAACCTAAACCTAAATAAAATAAAAAAATAAAATAAAATAATAACCTAAATTAAAACCTAAACCTAAAAATAAGATAACATAAAAAATTAAAACTAAACTAAACTGAAATAAATAAAAACCTAAATTAAAATAAAAAACTAAACTAAACCTTATAATGAAAAACATAAATAAAATAAAATCCAAACATAAGAGAAAAATAAAATAAACTTAAAATGAAGTAAATAAAAACTAAATAAAAACCTAAACCTAAAAAAAATAATCCTAAAAATAAAATCAAAAAATAAAAAAAATAAAATCTAAACCCTAAACTAGATAAAAAAAAACCTAGACCTAAAATAAACAAAATAAAATAAACCTAAACCAAAACTAAAATAAACTAAACAAAAATGAATTAAACCTAATCCTGAACCCTAAACTAAATAGAATAAAATAAACTAAAAATAAAACTAAACTTAAACTAAAAAATAAAACATAGAAATAAACCTAAAATAAAAACCTAAACTCTAAACCTAAAACAATAAAATAAAATCCTAAACCTAAACCTAAAAATAAAAAATAAAATCTAAACCTAAAAAATAAAATAAAAATAAAACTAAACTAAAAAATAAACATAAACCAAAATCTAAACCTAAACATTAAACTAAAATAAAAAACCCTAAATAAAAATAAATAAACTAAACTAAATTAAAATAAAAAATAAACTTGAATAAAAATAAAAAATATATATAAAAAATAAACTAAATAAACTAAATAAACCTAAACCTGCAAGTTTACATAATTTCAAAAAAAAAGACCTCTAAACCCGAAACCCTAAACTCTAAACCCTAAACCCTATATCTTAAATCCTAAACCCTAAACCCTAAACCCTAAACTAAACAAAACTAAACCTATAACCCTAAACCTAAACCCAAACCCAAACCCTATTAATCCTAAACCCTAAACCTTAAACCCTAAACCTAAACCCTAACTTAACCCTAAACCTAAACCTAAATCTAACCTAAATCCCAAACTAAATCCTAAATAAACCCTAAACCTAAACCTAAACTTAAACCTAAAACCTAAACTAAAACCTTAAACCTAAAATACCCTAAACCTAAACTAAACCTAAACCCTAAACCTAAAACTAAACCTTAAAAAACTCTAAATAAACCTAACTAATCCTAAATAAACCCAAACTCTAAAAATGATAAACCTAAATAACCTAAAACCCTAAACCCTTACAACCTAAACTAAACCCTAAAACCTCTAAAACCATAAACCCTAAACCCTAAACCTTAAACCCTAAAACCTACAACCCTAAACCTTAAACACTAAACCCTATACCCTAAACCTAAACCCAAAACCCAAAACTAATCCTAAACCCTAAACCATAAATCCTAACACTTGAATAAATATGTCATTAGGAATGGATTTAAAGAATGACCTAATCCTAATATAATTATGGTAGCCAAAGAAAATGCCTTCAAGAGACATTCCCTTGACTATTAGAGAGTTGAATACCATAAACCCTTGCCCTAATCATATTATAATATAATATAATGTAGCATCATATATTTGAGCATGTAGTGGTGTGTTTTTGGATGTTATAAGATGGTTTGAAATGTTTTAGTATATTATGATATCGTGCCTTACAATCAATATTAATATAAATCATAAAAATATTGATTTAATAAATCATATGATGAAATTTGTTAAATTTGAAGTTGTAGTACCAAAGGTGTGCAACTTGTAGTCTAAAAAAGTAAGATTTTATGTACAAAATAAATATTATGTATGTTGCATATTATAGCATCATATAACATAATATATTGTTCTACACATTTTAAATTCTTTTAGTATTTTACAATCATGGTTGAACTTAGCATTATTTATAAAAATGCTGATTTAGACTTTAAAATGGTGGAATTTGGACAAATTCATAATAGGTAGAGCATGGAATCATAATATATTGTTTAAATTTAAAATTTGTAAGTGATACGGCTAAAATATATAGTTTTTTAGTATTTAGACTAATTTTATGATCTTTTTATCTTAAGCAATCCCTTGTGATGTGATATGAAAAATAGAATAATATAATAAGTTATAGTGTATTATAATATATGATGCCATAACATAGTGTAGCATTATGCATTATAGCATACTATTGTGTACTACTACTTATTGTTTAGCATATTTTAGTTTATTATAGTATGATGTAATAGAGTTTGTACTGGTACAATTCATAAAAACATTGATTTATATGCTGACATGATGGGATTTGGCCAAATTTAAGGTAAGCATTAGGGAACATCATTAGGGGTTTGCTGTGGTACGCCATTTAATCAAACGAATGGAATTTTGCATCCAAAATAAATGTTCATTTTTCAAGCAAATTTTATAAATTTTTTTCTTAAAGTGATTCATTTTAAGGTGTAATGTAAGATAATATATTATTTGAAAGAATTTTAAAATATAATCTATATAATAATATAACTTAACATATATATGAATGTGGTGGTGTGTTACTAAATGTTATTATACATTGTAGTATGTTTTACTTTTGGTATAATACATTGGGTCAAAACTCACAAAAATGGTAATTTGAAGGTTGAGATGGATGAATTTGGCCAAATTCATGGCACACACCTAGAAGCAACACAAAATTTATGCTATTTTGGACCATTTCTAAAAGAAAATTAACAATTTTACATTCAAAATGGACATTATTCATATTTTGAGAAAATTTTGTAATTTATTCTTTTTAAATGATTCTAATGAGGTGTAATGTTAGACAATGCATTATATTATAGAAAATTATAATATAACATCATATATTATAATAAAATATAGTGTGTTAATTCACACTATAATATGTTTAGCATGATATTGTATAGTTAGTTTGAGCTTGCACCATCACAAATCATAAAATGTTAATTACATTGCTAAGAAGATGTAATTTGAGCAAATACATTGTAAGGATTTTGGTTTAAGTATTAAAGGTGTGCATAAGGGAAAATAATAAGATTTGATGAGAATTCCATGTCAATGACATGTAGGTAGATCCACTAGGGGATCACACATGCATTGGACATGACATGTGAGGGGTCTATGTCGAGGGCTAGGGATAAGGTTTGAATTTGATTTGATTATATGATTTATGGAAAGAAGATCTGCTCGTGATAAGAATATATAATCCTCCATGGATTAAAATCAAAAATACTTTAATTTATTTTATTTTAATTGATGTGGAGGCATATCTACTAGAGATATGGGCTCGAGTCCGCTAGGGATCGGGTATATGAACCTTCCACTAGGGAAGTAGGTTCGGGCTATTAGCTAGAAATTAGGATTTGAGTTTGAATTCATAGATTTATTTGGGGATGCATCCCCTGGGATAAGAGTTTGGTTACATTTCTTTGATTTAGACTCGACTAGGGGAGTTGGTTTAATTTGGCTTCACTGGGGAGGTTGGTTTTGAAATTAATTTGTTTGCTTGACTTGTTTATATATGATTTGGGGATCCACTAAGGAGAAGGGTGTGATTTAACTCCACTGGGGAAAATATGATTAGGTTTAATTTAATCTGAGTTAATGTATGGACCCTATTAGTGTGTGATGGACCCACTGAGAAGGGGCTATATCAGCTTTAACCTACCTCAGGTTTACAAATCCAAAGGGATAGTCTATTGACTGTAGGGTAGAGCTAGCCAACCTAAGGGGTTGTCTTTCAGTGTGCAATGACTATGCTGAGAAGAAGGCGTAACAAACTTACATATTCCAAAGCAAGGAACAACTACTAGGGTGAGATGTTAGATACACAAAAAATCAAACCTGACCTAGCGAGACTACTAAGTGAATGTCACTAGGGACTTATGTCAACTCAAAAGTAGTTAGGATTAATTATTTCTTAATTTAATGTTATTTGATATGGTTTATTTTATTTTGTTTGATTTTAATTTGAGGGCATATCCGCTGGTGAGGTGAGCTTGGTCAAATTTGATAGATTTAATTTATGGACCATGTCAGTGTGTGATGGACCCACTAAGAATAGGCTATATCAGACTTTTCCTATCTCAAATTTACAAATCCAAAGGGATAGTCTAATGGCTGTGGGGCAGAGATAGACAACCTAAGGGGTTTCCTTTCGGTGTGCAATGGCTATGCCCGGAAGAAGGTGTAGCCGACTTACATCTTTTGAACTAGGGAACAACCACTGGGTGACATGTTGGAAGCACAACAAATCGAACTTGACTTAGGGGCAACTACTGAGTGAATTCCGTTGGGACTTATATCAACTCAAGAGTATTTTGGCGAATCTTATGGGGAGTTTTGTTGACATTGCTCTAAAGATAGGATGCCTACTTGGGAAAAGGTACCACTAGGGGTGCCCTCCTAATCCACAAGTAAATATTTATTTTGTTTATATGTTTGCGTGGACCCTCTTGGTGTGTGAGGGACCACATTAAGAAGGGGCTATGTTGTCCTTTACATATTGCAATTTTATTATACCAAGGGAGAATCTGCACATCCTCAGGATCGATTCTCCAACCATAGGGGTGGTTAATAGGAAAGGGGAACTGTCCAATTTGATAGTAACCTAGGTTGTGTCTAGATGGGGTCGCAAAGGATATGATCCAAAAATAGTGCCCACATGGAAGGTGCTGCTAGAAGCATTATCTTGAGCCCTAGAAAATAAAACTATAAGTGTATGGTGGCCAACTCAAGGTGAAAGCCTAGCAGACTTACATCTACCAAGTGTGGTGTATCCTAAGGTGTGAGAACCACCTAAGGTGTATTCATCTGCATGAGTTGTGTATCCATCAGCATAGTGAGAACCAACCAACCTAAGGTGCCTGTCGATGTGCAATGATCAA
The DNA here is from genome assembly GCA_021442155.1 of Cymbidium sinense. Lineage (NCBI taxonomy): Eukaryota > Viridiplantae > Streptophyta > Magnoliopsida > Asparagales > Orchidaceae > Cymbidium > Cymbidium sinense. Next base: position 69,824,481 of record CM038214.1, read on the forward strand.
TCTGGAAAGAAAGTGTGTAGGCTTACAACTTTCCATGCGGAACTGATCATCGGGATATTCTATTGTCAGTGGGACAAATGGTATTTGACTTAGAGAAACTACTAAGCAGGGAGCCTTGAGGAAAGACTGAACCCAGACTTGAAGCAGTCAAGAGGGAAGGACCGCTAGGCGACTTATCCTAAACCTTGAATATATTGACCAAGTTAGTGTACAAAGGCTAATCCAAGAAGAAAGTGTAGTAGACTCACATCCTCTTAAATGAAGCCAGCATGAGGTAGCTTATCTGCAATGCAGTAAGGCCTACCAAACTAACAAGGCTCTTGTCAGTGTGCAGTGGCCAAGAAAGGAAAGAAAGCATAGTAGACTTACAACATACAAAGCAAGAAGACCATTGGGGTGACACACTAGTAGGGTAGCACATCAGCCGACCTAGAGCAGCTAATGAGTGAGTGCTATTGGGGGCATTCTCTCAACTCAGAGTTAATCGAGACCAAAGATATGTGTTTATTTTGTATGTTTGTGTGTAGTTCATGTTTATGTTGTGTCGATGAATGATAGGATGCAGATTAGGCTCCTTATACCTACCTTAAACACATCGTGGCAGATTCACAAACAAAAATACTTTCAACATGGAAGAGATTGAATTCAAAATGGAATTTTCATTGATGATAATTATTTTCAAACATGATTTAAAATATTTCTTTAAGTAGATCACATTGATTGGAAGCATTGGATGCTCTTTCTTATGACTAATAACCTGATAAGATCCTCTTTGGTAGGCCTTCTTTATGATAAAAGGGCCTTCCCAAGTGGGTTTAAACTTGCCTCCCATCTTATGACGGGCAACATTCAGTCTCCTTAGAACTAAAATAAGCTCTCCTAATTGAAAAACTCTAGGATGGACCAACTTGTTGTGAGCTTGAATCAATTTAGCTTTGTATAACTCAAGGTTTTGGCATGCCCGCTGGCGTCTCTCCTGCAAACCTTCGAGCTCTTCTAACCGCAACTTGGCGTTCTACTATTTTATGATCTTACTACCCATAGCTATTCTTAGTGATAGGAGTTGGTCTTCTAATGGTAGAACGGCTTCAGACCCATACACTAAGGAGAAAGGAGTAGACTAAGTTGGATTTCTATATATGGTGCGGTAGGACCATAGGGCTTCAACTAACTGCTCATGCCACTATCTCTTATTTATGTCGGGTGTCTTCTTCAATTTTTGGATGAGAGCTTTGTTCAATGCTTCTACTAAGGCCTTTACCCTCGGGTAGGTGATGGTAGAATATCTCCAATCTATGTTGTGCCGCCAGGCAAAGTTATTGATCTTAGTTCTCTTAAATGTCATACCATTATTAGATACAATTTGTTAAGGCACTCCGAACCTATATGATATGGTTCCTAAAAAATTGGAGCACATGCTGAACTGTGACCTCTCTGAGTGGAATCATCTTTGCCCATTTGGAAATGTAGTCAGTAGTAGCTAAGATGAACCAATGATGCTTAGAAGAATGAGGAATCAAACCCACCATGTCGGTACCCCAATACTCGAATAATCATGATGCCAATGTAGGATGTAGAATGTTGGGTGGTTGGTGTAAGACCAGACCATGTATTTGATAATGGTGGCATCACCTAGCCTTATCCATGCACTCTTTGATCATCAATGATAAGTAGTATCCTAGTCTCTTCATCTTGGCTTTCATCTTTGCACTGGATTGGTTGGCTCCACATAATCCTGAGTGTACCTCAGTCTTGATCTTATGGGCTTTGTACTTGTCTAAACAACATAACCACATATGATTGAAAAACTGCTGATATAAGACACCATCCACAAGAGCATAGAAAAGTGCTCTCTACTTTATCTGATGATCTTGGGACTTCTCTTGAGGTAGTTTGTCTTTATTTAGGTAATCCATGAATGGTTGCCTCCAATCTAACTCCACATCCTTCTGGGTAATGGAAACCTCCACTTTATGAGAGTACTTTTTGATGAGTTCAATATCAATAAGGGATAAGACATGTCTATTTTGGACCTTTATTGATATGGACTCATCCTCCGGACATGTCAACTCTTTGGCAAGCTTGGCTAAAGCATACACTACGATGTTCTCTCCTCGAGGAATCTTATAAATGGTAACCTTTTGGATTTGGGCTAACAACTCCATGGTTAACTTATGGTAGTGATGGAGGTTAGGCTTTATAACCTTATAGGACCTAGGGATTTGGATAATAACTAGCTGAGAATCCCTAAAGATGTTGATGTTTTGGATGCTTAGAGTAACGACTAACTCCAGATCGATAATCAGAGCGTCATTTTAGGCTTCATTGTTGGTGCAAAGATTGGATAGATGATATGAGAATCTCATCACATCATAATCTGAAGATAAGAGAACTATTCCTACTTTGTCTTTCCTGGAATAGTAGATTGTGGTTCTTCTTCTCTTTGAGAGGAAGTTGCACCATCAAAGTACATCTCCCACTAGTGAATGCTAGTATCCTGTAAGTTCATGATTTGTTCATCGGGGAGATCATCACTAAGCGAAGAGTCAGTAAGAAGTGGGTGTGTTGTTAAGAAATTTGCTAGTGCTTATCCTTTCACCACACGGAGGGGTACATAGGTAATGTAAACTGTAAGAGGATCTGGGATCATCATGGCAACAATCTGGATAGTGTCGACCATGTCATGAGATACTGTAGTGGATTGATCCTAGAGATTAAGTTCACCTTATGAGGAAGCATGTAGTGTTATAGCTTTTGGGATGCAAAGATTAAAGCTAGGCAATGCTAATCAATGAGTGAATAACTAGCCTCAGCAGGGATTAAATGATGACTGAGGTAGTAGAGTGCATTTTCCTTCCCTTCATCATTGGCTTGGGCTAATAGAGGACCAAGTGAGTCATTTAATGTAGCAGTGTAAAGTATAAGTGGCTTGCTAGGGATAGAGGCTGATAGAACTGGCACCATCATCAGGTAATGCTTGATGCCTTTGAAGGCATGCTCACACTTATCATCCAACTCAAACTTGGCATCCTTATGCTGATAATGGCTGACATATTGCCTATATGTTGGATATAAAGTGTCTTAGATATGCCAACCGCCATTCAAATGATCTGAGTTGAGTTAATTTTTTAGCGGGGGCATTTTTAATATCGCATTAATCTTCTCTAGATCTATTTTAATTCCCTGGTGTCGAACAATAAACCCTAGGAATTTCCCCAAAGCTACTCCGATTGCACACTTCAGGGGATTCATTTTGAGGTTAAATTATCTTAACTATTCAAAAACTACTCTCAAGTCAAAGAGATGGTCTTCTTTTTCTCTGCTTTTGACCATGAGATCATCGACATAGCACTCGACTTGATGATGAATAAGTTCATTGAAGATTCGAGTCATAACCCGCTAGTATGTAGCATCAGCATTTTTAAGGTTGAAAGGCATGACCTCATAGAAATAGATTCTGATCGGGGTTCTAAAAGCAATATTTCTTTCTTCTTTAGGAGACATCTTTATTTGGTTATATCTAGATGAGCCATCCATGAAAAAGAAGACTGCATGTGATGAGGCAATGTCCACCATCAACTATGGGATTGGTAGTGGAAATTTGTCTTTTGGACATGCTTTATTTAAATCCCTAAAATTGATGCATCTGTGAATTTGTCCATTCTTTTTCTTAACTGGGTGATGCTAGCTACCCAGGTAGGGTATTTTTCATCATAGATGAAGCCAACATTGATAAGTTTCTTGACTTCATAAATGACCTATTGTTCAATGTCGAATCACATGCATATAGGAGCTTGCTTGATAGAGTTAGCAGTAGGCTATATTGTTAATTTATGGACTGCTACGTCAGGAGCCAATACAGGCATTTCTTCTTAACTCCATGCAAAGCAGTCCTTAAACTTAGTTAATAAACTAACTAAGTCATTGGATTCAGTTTCATTCAATAAAGAACTAATGTATGTCGGGCGTGGGATCTTATTCAGTTACTAAGTTGATTTCCTTGAGCTTGTCGATGGTTGATTTGATCTCTTCTTCGAACTCTGGCGTTGCATCTTTGACTTTAAAATCATCTAGATCATCTGAAGTTTCTAAGCACAGCTCCTCATATGAGTTAATATTATTTGAAAAGAACCTATTAGATTCCAAATGATTGGTGATGACTAAGTAGTAATCATCATCATCGACTGGACCCACTATACCTAATCCTAGTCTCGATCTTGATTGAGAGCTTCTACATTTGTTCTTCCATATTCTTTTAATGTAGTATGACACTTGCTCTAAATTCACACACAGGGATGACTTAAGGCTTCCTTTACTAAACCCTTGGCTTTTTTTAGAGTAAAGTGGGGTTAAAACTAAGGTTTGCCTAAGCTTTTCACATATCTTGGATACACTTATGCTTTTTTACTTTGGAGCCATCTTCATTATCTCAGAATCAACTCAAGGGAATCTACTGGCTAGTGTGCTAACTATATAAGACTCATCCTATGCACTAAATTCTAAATCTATATGGATAGCAGGTGTACTCCTGGTAATTCGGACATATCTTCTATTAGGTTTCCAATAAGAGGTTTTCCACCCCTGGGACTACCTTTGAACTGGCCTCTTCCTCTGCCTAGTGAAGGTTAGGTTGTCTTTCCCATATGTTCGAATGGAGTAACCAACTATGGGTGGAATCTATTGTCAGGCTCCACTTCCTCCTCCAAGTCTATTTCCTCTATCTTTTATTTTCTTTTTCTTTTTCTCTTTTTTCCTTTTCATTTTCTCCTTCTTTTTCTTTTTATTTTTACTTTTCTTTTATTTTTAAACTTTGGCCAAGTTTGCAAAATAGACTTGTTGATTTTGAGGAAGGTAGTAAGCTGCATCCTCATATATGCTGACCTCATGAACAATAAATCTCTTGAGATATCCATTGACACAGTAGATGATCCTACCTTTCACAAACTTCATACACTGATGTATAGAGGATGAAACTATGTTGTTTTCATGTATCCATGGTCTCCAAAGGAAAACGTTGAAAGATGTATTTGAGTCTATAATGTGAAACTTGGCTTCGATTTTCCAATCATCTATCTCCAAGGGAAACAATATGGAGCCTAAGGCCTGTTGACCACACATTTGGAGTGTGAATTCAATGTTCCCATCTTAGACTTAGGAGGTTTCTAGACACTAAGACTTCCCTAGTCATAAGACACTTCTAATAATTAGGTAAACACTTAACCTAAGCCAAAAGACTTAGAAGGGTTAACCTTAGGATTATGTTATGCTTTTAGGGATTAGGATAATCCACCTACCCTACAACACATATCCAATCCATGTCCACCTTCTCAAACCAAACCTCAAGTTCAATTCAAACATCAAATTCAAATCCAAATCCAAACCCAATTTACAAAACCAAATGATTGAAGCCCATAATCAAATCCAAACTTGAACCCTTCCTAAGCCATATGACCTGTCCCATGGACTTAGCCAAATCTTAATCCAAATCAATCCAAAATCAATTGATTTTCTCATAATCAATTTATATCTTCAATCATCTTCTTAAATATAAATCAAATCTACATTCAAATGATCAAAACTAAATCAAACTAAATCAAACTAAATCAAATTAAATCATAACCCTTCCTAAGCCATATGACCTATCCCATGGACTTAGACAAATCTTAATCCAAATCAAGTCAAACTCAATTGATTTTCTCACAAATCAATCATATTTTCAATCATCATCACAAATTTAAGTAAAATATACATTTAAATCAACAAAACTAAATCAAATCAAAATCAAACCTAACTTGACCCAACTCCATGGACTTAGCCAAATTCCTTCATTCCAAAATCCAAATTCAATTGATTTTCTCATGAATCAATCATAATTTCAATCATATTCACAAATATAAATGAAAACTACAATCATCTAGCAAAACCAAAATCAAACCAAGTCAAACCCAACTAAACCCTTTTGACTTGAAATGTTCAAATGAACCAAAACCCATTTGAAACGAAGCCAATTGCAATTGAATTTATTTATCAATCCCAAATCCATATATAAACTCAACTAAATCAAACTCAACCCAAAATCAAGTCAACTAAACCCAATTGGTCCACTTGACCCAAAGTGGCCAATTTAACATATTTGAGCCAAGTTTTAATCTTTCCCAAATTGGATTGTAGCAACCCCATCAAAACCAATCATCATAATTTTTGATCACCCTAGGTTGATTAGTTATCACAAATTAGGTCAAACCAAGTCAACTTGGTATTTGACCAAGTCAACCCCTTAACCCATATGAACCCAAACTAGCCAAATTACAACCTAAGATAAATCCCTTGAAACCAATGATTCATACCAAATCAAAATCAATATTTGAATATGACTTAACCTTCAATTGAGTCAAACCAAACCCAATTGGCACTCTTGACCTAAGTTGACCCAAATTGACCTAAAAGACCAAATTGGGTCAAATTGATTTAAACCAATCTCAAGTTCATTCCAAATTGATTGTTGAACTTGACCAAAGCCATGATTGGACCCTTGAACCTAATTGACTTACTTCCAAATTGACCTAAAGGTTCAAGTTGGCCAAAATCAAAAAATCCAAATTTATTGAAACCAAAGCCAATTATCTTCAATTGGTCAACTAAACCAAAAAACACAACCCAAGCCAATTTGGCCAATTTGGTCAAATTGGTCAACTTAACCCATTTGACTCAAATGAATTCAAATGAGCAAAATCAAATCTAAACAACTAAACCAAACCAATTGAACCAAAACATCCCAAATGATCATATGAACTTGACCCAACCATTGGTTTGACCCACTTAGACCAATTGGTCAAGTTGACCCAACCTAACCCAATTTTTCCTAAATGTGTCAAATTGAGCCAAACCTAACCAAATCAACTCCAATTGACTTGAAATTTGGGCTAACCCAATTTTGGCTCATTTTAAATCTTCCCAAATCAAATCTAATTCCAAATGATAATTAAACCCTTGGGTTAAGGGAATCACATGAGACAAATCACCCATGTAAGTGGTCATTTCCATTCTTTGGCCACATGGTACTCTCTCAATGGTCCACTTAGGCACTTAAGACACTGCCCAACCTAACCTAAGGGGTGGTTGGGTCGGCCATGACCCATGTATAGTGAAATCACCTCACCATCCCATTTGGAGCATTTGAAACCCATAGTACACCCATGATTCGAACCTCCACACCTTTAACCAACCAAAACTCAACTCACCACCCATGACTCCACTGAGATAATGCACAATCACTAGAAACCAAACTGATCCCCATTCATCATGATGAAGGGGTATACACCATCTCGTTTCCACTCAAACACACATAAAATCATTCCTTAGAGCCCTAACTACCAAAGATGAGCCGCTAGAGACATGCCCTAAGCTCCCAAGCTCGTTCCTTGATTAGAAAATGCCTTTCCTGTCCATCATAAAATAAGACACTTCTATTTCTGACCTAACTTCCCCATTTATCCATCAAACTCAAATTAACTTTGTACACACCTTCCCTAGGACTCATCGAGCAAGAACAAATCATCTCCCAAGCTTTTCGAGCACCAGAGGTGAGACTTCGATCAAAGCTGAGCTCCAAATCATCAGTTCATGGCCTTTCGAGAAAATGTCAAAGAATTGATCTAATTACTACTCAACAGAACTTCATCTCCACTAGATGAAGCTTCCTTAATCGTTTGAGCCACCAATCTCTAGCTCTGGCGAGGTATGCTTCCAAAATTAAACCTTAGGAGAAAATGGGTTAGACCTTTTTGCATCACGTGTGATCTTGACAGTTGGATCCCCTCTGATCAATGTCGTGAAGGTGTGGGATCTTTTTGGAGTTGATCCCGGTAAGCTTTGGATCAAGCGAGTAATGGTGGACTCCATTCTCCCTCACTCATGATGTTAGATCACCCATCATTCGTGATTGGAATGAGCGATCATGATTAGATCCACTAGATCAATCGATTTAATCCCTATGGGCTTTATCAAGCCGTTGATCTTTGATCGGATAATGAAAGTGCATCCTTCGCCACGACATGGTGTGTTTTAAGTAGCCAATCCATGGAAAGAAAAGCGTCGGCGTCATAACCATGTGTTAATAGGAAGCTTTAGGCTTAATTAATTCATTTTTTTGGCTAAAAGTTCTAAAAATCATAAAAAATCATTGATAAATTAAAAAATGCAAATAAATACTCATTTTAAAGATATTTCAAAGGAGAATTAATTAAAAATGATCTTAACTAATTTTGAACAGTAATTAAGGTTTAATTGCAAAATTAATTACCTTAATTACTTGAGCAATTAATCCCAATTTTGTGGGTTAATTTAATGGGATGACCTCCCATGATTTTCTTGGGATTTGCTCACTTAATTAAGAAAATTGACTAATTAAACCTTACTCTTTTAAGTTAATTCATGATTAATTAATCCCATGAATAGTAATAAATTGGTTAATTAAGTTTATTAATCATTGTTCAGTGATAAGTGAATAAGGGGGGTTGGACCCCTTTCACTAAGTTCATTTCACCCTTTTTTAAAATGAAATTAATTAAGATTTAACTATTTAATTAAATCACTTAATCAAATTGAAATCATAATCACATCAAACCTAATTAATTAAATCATGGGATAGATCTTTAGGTGTTTAATATCCTAATAGAGTTTAATGAAATTATGGTTAGTCCACATGTGGGAAAACCATAGAGTAATTAATTAAGTCCCTTAATCAAATTAACTATGATGAGCCAATTGCATTAGGCCACTTTTATTTCCTAGGATCATTGCAAGTTTATTTTTCCATGCATATCATGTTGGCTCATAATTATTTAGTTAATTACTTTAAGGTGACATAGGTAATTTAATTCATCTAATTAAGTGTTCAACTTAATTAACCCATAAAATCAACTTAATTACATTTCATTAAATTAAATCAAATCACTAATGTGGGAATGGGTTTAAAAGCAAGATGATTTCTCTTCTCCTCTTAAATTAAATCAAATCAAAACTTAATTAATAAAGAAGCTTTGGTTTGCTTTAAATAATCTTATTTGATTTGATTATTCTTAAGAACTAGTTTGATTGAATGAATCACATGCTTATATTTGATTGTTCTCTTTCCAATCATGTTAAATTTGGTATGTCAGTTGAAATTCATGCATCCATCTTTTTAAAATCAAGTAAAATAAAATGGATTTTCTTTATCTAAGTTTTCATGTGTTGATTTAATTTAATATATGTGAGGCTATTGTCACTATTAAATCCAAATGTATTTTTCAAAAGATTACAAATGAATAATAATATGTATTATGATGATGGTTATAAATACATAAGAAATGCATGTGCTTATAGCTTATGTGTATGAATGTTGTGTTCTCTTTCCTCTATCCATGAGTTGATTTATATAAGATTGAATGCTAATGGGTATATAATCTAGACATCTCAGGAACATGAGACTTTAGCTAGCCCCAAGGAGGTCATTTGATTACCCCACTTCCCTAGTTTGCTACTTGGTTGATGAAATTGAAAGAAGAAATGTTGAATTTATTCTCTGTTAAAAAAAAAATTAACCAAAAACCCTAATGCCTAAACTAAAACCTGAACTGTAAACTTAAAACTTAAACCCTAAACCTTAAAAACCCTAAAACCTAAATCCTAAACACTAAAAACCTAAACCTAAATCAAATAAAACCTATAAATAAAATAAATAAAAAAACTTAAACCTAAATAAAAAATAAAAATATATTAAAAACCCAAACTAAAACCTAAACCTAAAAAATAAAATAAAATAAAAAATAAAAACTAAACTAAAATAAAATAAATAAAAACCTAAACTAAACTAAAAAATAAAATAAAAAAATAAAACCTAAATAAAAAAACTAATAAAATAAAATAAAATAAACCTAAAATAAAATAAAATAAAAGAAATAAATAAACCTAAACTTAAAAAGTAAACCTATAAATAAATAATAAATAAAACATAAACCCTAAACTAAAAAAAACCTAAATCTAAAATAAACAAAATAACATAAACATAAACCTAAACAAAAATAAACTAAACTAAAATAAATAAAACCTAAAATAAACTAAACCTAAACCTAAAATAAACTAAACTTAAACCATAAACTAAATAAAATAAAATAAACTAAAAATAAACCTAAACCTAAACTAAAAGAGAAACCCTAAAAATAAAATTAAAATAAAAACCTAAAACTTAAACCTAAAAAAATAAAAGAAAATTCTAAACCTAAACCTAAAAATAAAAAATAAAACCTAATCCTAAAAAATAAAATAAAATTATAACAAAACTAAATAAAAAACATAAACTTAAACCTAAACCTAAAAAATGAACTAAAATAAAAAAAAACTAAACTAAATAAAAATAAAAAAGAACCTTAAACCCTAAACCCTAAAAAAGCCTAAACCCAAAACCCTAAAACACCGTAAACCCAAAACCCTAAATCCTAAGTAACCTTAAACCCTAAACCCTAAACCCTAAACCCTAAACCTTAAACCCTAAACCTACAACCCTAAACCCAAAACACAAAACCCTAAAAAACCATAAACCTTAAACCCAAAACCCTAAACCCTAAAATACCTTAAACCATAAAGCATAACTCTAAACCCTAAACCCTAAATGCATAAACCGTGAAACCCTAAACCCTAATACCAAAACTGTAAACCCTAAACCCTACACTCTAACCCTAAACTCTATACCCTAACCCAAAAATAAAAACCCTAAGCCCCAAACCATAAACCTAAACCTAACATAACTAAACAAAATAAAAAACAAACCTAAACCTTAAACTGAATGGGAACCATCTGACATTCAATAAATCTCTGATGGAGGCGTGGTGGTGGTTATTAGTGGTGGTGGGGATTTAGTCTTGGTGGATTTGGAAGTGGTGGTCAGAGCAGTGGTGGATTTGCAGGTGGGAGGAGCGATGGAGGTTGCAGCCATGGTGGTGGTGGAGAGAGAGATTAGGGATATGATGGTGGATCCCGCTATTGGAGAGGCTGGGCTAGTACTGATGGGAATTGGAAAAACTTAAGAATGACCTATTTGATCTACTGTTAATGGAACTGTGTCTTTATAGTTTAGTTGGTTCTAGTTATCTAGGCTTTTTGATTTGCTCTATGTTTGCTAATTTTTTATATATGTCATCACTTCTATCTTGCAAAAGTTGGTGTGTTACTTGGTTGATGAAATCGAAAAGAAAAAAAGATGAATATGAATTTGTTCTCTATTAAAAAAAAACCAAAAACCCTAAACCCTAAACTAAAAGCTGAACCCTAAACCTAAAACCTAAACCCTAAAAGCATAAACCCTAAACACTAAATCCTAAACCCTAACCCTAAACCCTATATCCTAAATCTCAAACCCTAAATGTGAACCTAAAGTAACTAAATAAATTAAAAATTAAACCTAAACCCTAAAACCTAATAAGCCTAAACCTAAACTCTAAGAATGGGCAGAACCTTGACAGCAGGAACATCACCGTCAACCAGGCTCAGTCTAGATCTGGCTGTGGAGGCGGAGGTGGCAGTTATGGCAGTGGTGGTGTGGGATTTTGAGGTGCTGGTGGATATGGACGTGGTGGTCAGAGTAGTGGTGGTTATGGAGACAGGAGGAGTGACGGAGGTTACAGTCGTACTGATGGCTGAAGGAGAGATCAGGGATAAGATGGGGCATCCTGGTACTAGAGAGGGTGGGGTGGTTCTGATGGGAACTACAGAAACTAATGAACATTACCGATCACTACTTACACGTGTCTTCTGAGAGATAGTTCTCATTATCTAGGGTTTTTGATTTGCCCTATGCGTGCTAATTTTTTATCTATGTCGTCACTTGTGTCTTAGAAAATTTGGTGTGTTAATTTGTTGATGAAATCAAAAAGAACAAATATTGAATACGAATTTGTTCTCCATTAAAAAAAAACCAAAAACCCTAAACACTAAACTAAAACCAAAACCCTAAACCTAAAACCTAAACCTTAAACCCTAAACCCTAAAAACCATAAACCCTAATCCCTAAACCCTAAACCCTAAAAGCATAAACCCTAAACCCTAAATCCTAAACCCTAAACCTAAACCTCAAATAAACTAAAACTAAACCTACACCTAAACAAAATAAAATAAAATAAACTAAAAATAAACCTAAATCAAAATTAAAAAATAAAACCTAAAAATTAGCCTAAAATTAAATCCTTAAACCTAAACCTAAAAAATAAAATAAAAATATAAACCTAAACCTAAAAATAAAAAATACAACCTAAACCGAAAAAAATAAAATAAAAATAAAACTCAACTAAAAAAAACCTATACCTAAACCTGAACCTAAAAAAACAAAAAAAAATTAAAAAAACATAAACTAAAATAAATAAACTAAACTAAATAAAAAGAAAAAATAAACATAAATAAAACATAAATAAAAATAAAAAATAAAATAAACCTAAACTTTAAAACAAACCCAAACCCTGGTAACTAAACCCAAGCTAAACACTAAACTCTAAACCCTAAACCCTAACCCTAAAACCTAAACTTTAAACACTAAACCCTAAACACTAAACCCTAAACCCTAAACCCTAAACCCCAAAAAACTAAAAACCTAAACCCAAACTAAATAAAACCTAAAAAAAATAAATAAAAAAGCCAAAACCTAAAAAAAATAAAATAATAAAATAAAATAAAAACCTAAACTAAAACCAATTGCTAAACCTAAACCTAAACCATAGCCTAAACTTAAGCTTAAACCTAAAAATAAAATAATATAAAAAATAAAAACTAAACTAAAAAAAATAAAAACCTAAGCTAAACTAAAAAATAAAATAAACCTAAAAATAAAAACCTAAATAAAATAAAAACTAAACATAAAATAAAAATAAAATAAACTTTAAATAAAATAAAATAAAAACTAAATAAAAATGCAAACCTAAAAATAAAACCAAAGCCATAAACATAAAAGAAACCTAAACCTAAAAAAAACTAAGTAAAATAAACCTAAACCTAAAATAAGATAAACTAAATAAAATAAAAAAATCCTAAATTTAAATTTAAACCCTAAACTAAATAAAATAAAATAAACTAAAAAATAATCCTAAACCTAAATTAAAAAATAAAACCTAAAAATAAATGTAAAATAAAAACCTACAACTTAAACCTAAAAAAATAAAATAAAAACCTAAACCTTAACCTAAAAATAAAAAGTAAAACTTAAACCTAAAAAACAAAATAAAAAAAATTAAACAAAAAATAACATGAAATGAAAAACCTAAACTAGAATAAAAAAACCTAAAATAAACAAACTAAACTAAATAAAAAAAACAAGACTCAACAAAAATTAAAAAAAATTAAACAAAATAAATGATAAATAATCTAAATAAACCTAAACCTAAACCCTAAGAAAAACCCTAAACCTTAAACCCTAAAACCTAAACTCTAAACCCAAACCTCCATCCCCTAAACCATAAAACCCTAAACTAACCCTAAACCTAAACCCACCCTAAACCACAAACCACACTTACTAACTATAAATCCTAAACCCTAAACCACAACCCTAAAGCTTCTGACCATAAACCAAACCATAAACCCTAAACTAACCTCAACCCTAAACCCTAACTAAACCCACCCTCTAAAAACCCTAAACCTAACTGGCTACACCCTAAACCCTAAACCCTAAATCCTAAACTAAAAAACTAAACTAAACAAAATAAACAAAACTAAACCTAATCTAAACGAAAATAAATTAAAAATAAAAGAAAAAAACCTAAACCCTAAACTAAACCTAAAAAATAAAATTAAACTAAAAAACCTAAAATAATAAACTAAATAAATAACTAAACCTAAACTAAAAAACTATAAACTAAACTAAATAAAACTAAACTAACTAAACTAAAACTAAACTAAAAAATAATCCTAAAATAAACTAAACTAAACTAAAGTAAACTAAAATAAAAAACTAAAATAAACTAAATAAACCTAAACTAAAAACTAAACAAAACTAAAATAAACTAAAATAAATAAACCTAAACTAAATAAACCTAAACCTAAACCCTAAAAATAAACTAAATAAACTAAAAACTAAACTAAACCCAAAACTAAAACTAAACTAAACTAAACTCACAATACAACAAACTCAAATACCTCAAAAAATCCTCCTTTTCCATGCGGCGCTCTCTGGCAATTGTGATTTCCCTTTTTTTGGTTCTTCTTCTCCTTACAGTTTTGGTGATCCTTCACCATTATCGATAAAATTTTCTTTGTTTTTTCTTTGCTCTGGTCACGGACTTGATGTTCCTGTAGTTCATTTTACTGGCGGTGGATCCTTTGGACGTGCAGCTGAGTGTTTCTTTCATAGAAGTTGCAGCTAGGTCATCGGATTTAATGGGATTGATGGATTCAAAATCTCCTACTGTTATGCCTGCTATTAAATCCTTTTAGGATGCTCTCTCTGGTAAGAGCCTTTCCCCTACTGATTTAGTGAATTTGATATCAACTTCATTTCGTGGCATCCCTGTGATCATGTGCTCGGATCTTGATGTTGAGAAGCTGGCTAAGCCGTATGAGTTTACTTTAGTTGGCAGATTTGCATTGCATCATCCAAATTTGGATAATATTCATTCTTTTTTTTTCACAATATTAAGCTCTCTTGCACTTTCTCTGTGGGTTTCATCGATCCTAAACATTTTTTGATTCAGCTTACAAACGATCTTGACTACTTAAGGGTATTTTTTACATCATTCATACTTTGTTTACAATTGTCAAATGCATCTTTTAAAGTGGTTTCCTATTTTTGATATAAAAGAGGAATCACCAATTATTCCTATTTGGTTGGCTTTTTCGAATATGAGGATTCATTATGTCACTCATCAGGCTCTATTTACTGTTGGTGCTCTTTTTGGTCAGCGTCTTCAAATTGATCAGGCCACCACTATGAGATCTCATCCATCTATAGCTTGTATGCTGGTTGAACTTGATATTTCTAAAAAACATCCTAAGGAAGTTTGGATTGGTTTTGAAAAGTTTGGTTATTTTCAAAAAGTTGATTTTGAAAACTTTTCTACTTTTTGTTCGCACTATAAAATTCATGGGCATTATAACTCTGAGTGCTTTGTGCTTCACCCACAACTTAAAAAGAATAACTCAAATGATCCTATTTCAACTAATCCAAATGATAAATTTCATAAACCTATTTATGTACCTAAAGCTAACCTAAATGGAAATACTATTACTGCTTCATTCAAATTCACTAATGTGCTCAATATTGATACTCCCAATATTCAATCTAATGTGGTCAAAGATAGGACTAATGTTGATTATGATGGTTTGTTAATTAATCCTTCCCTTCATGATAACATACTTTCCCAAGATAACTCTATTGTTCAAGAGGTTGACAAATATGCAACTTCTTTTCCTAATGATTCTATTCAGGTTTCTTTACCTCTTGTAAATGTTGTGCATGAGAATGAGCATGTGGAATTTAATGACAATTTGCAAGAAATTTTGAAGATGGCTGAAAATTAGGAATAAAACTCTGAATCTGATAATGGTATTTGTGCTCTTAATGGTATTACTACTTCTCCTTCATCAAATCCCATGATTGACATTCATTCTAATCCCACCTTTCTGCTTAATCCTAAGATTGAAGAAGGGGAAGTTGTGATTAGAAATGTTTTGGTTGATTTTGATCCTATTCTTAACACCTCTAATCAGTCTCTTTCTGATGGTGATACATTGGATAAAAATAGATCTTTTCAAACTATAATAAAAAAGAAATCTTTTAAAGCTAAAATGTTTTCTCATAACTCAACCAGATCTACTAGATCTGGTCCTTCATCTCATAAATAATCTCCTTTTGGCACTGGAGTGGTTGCTCCCTTTCTAATGTTTTTACTTGCTTGTTTTCCTTTAGCTTATTTAACATTTTATTTATGTTTAACTCTTTTATTTAGAATGTTCGAGGGATTGGAACCCTCACTATCCGTAATCATGTTAGAAGTCTATGTCATATTAATAATATATCTTTACTTGTGGTCATTGAACCTCCCATAAATGCTTCTAAGGTCAATCATGTTGCTATAATGCTCAATTTTAATAACTTCTTTTCTAATATCAATAATAAAATTTGGTGTTTTTGGAATAATTTACTTAATGTTTCTATTTTAGATGATCTCCAACAAGTTGTTAATGTTCATATTTCATGTGGTGATTTTTCTGCTTTAGGCTCTTTTGTTTATGCTTCCTATAATAAAGTGGGTAGGAACATCCTTTGGGACAATTTAAGAAGTTTTGCTTTAACTGTTAACAAACCTTAGTTGGTGGGGGTGATTTCAATACTATCCTCTCTTCTTCTGAAAGAAGGGGAGGTTTCTCTCCTAATATTCATTCTATGGAAGAATTCTCTAATATGATTCTTGATTGCAATCTTATTGAAATTGGTTATTTTGGTTCTAATTACACTTGGCATAACTCTAAACTCTGGCAACGGCTTGATAGAATTCTTTTTAACTCTCATTGGATTAATTAATGGCCTCTTACCTCTATTGAACATTTGAGTAGAACTTTGTCAGATCATGATCCTCTTTTAATTTCTGTTAAAAATAGCTCTAAAAGATTATCCTCTTCCTCCTCTTTCAGATTTCAAAATATGTGGATTCAGCATTTCAATTTTTTAGAAGTTGTTTCCACCAATTGGGGTACCCCTTTACACCCTGACAATTTGGTTAGAGGTATGATTAGATTCTAGTTTAAACTTAAATGTCTTAAACAAAACCTAGTTTGGTGGAACAAGCATTGTTTTAAAAATCTCTTTGCTATTATCAAAAATATGGAGCTTTTAGTTTGTATTCTTGAAAATGCAATTTTGACTGACTCTTTTAAGTAGAAGGATTTAAATGAAGCCAAAGATAATTTTGTTAACTATCAAAATATGGAAGAAACTTATTGGTGGAAAAAGGCTGCTAGTAAGCATATTGCTGATGGGGACAAAAATACAAGGTACTTTCATGCTTTATTCAATAAAAAGAGAGCTTTAAACTCCATCCAGAAAATTAAAAGTGATACTGGAGATTGGATCACTAACACTAATGAGATTAAAGCCTCTATTGTTAATCATTTTAGAAATATTCTTATTAAGAATCACACTTTAGATGCAATTTCTAGCTCCCATTTGATCCCCTCAATAATTACCAGTGATGATAATCATTTGCTTACTAGGTTGCCTACGGAAGAGGAGATTGGCAAAATTCTTAATAACATGAATATTGATTTTGTTGTTGGTCCTGAAGGTTGTACAACCCAATTTTTCCAACATTGTTGGCCTATTATTAAAAATGATTTAGTTGATGTTGTTACTGATTTCTTTACTGGTAATCTCCTCCCAAGATATTTTTCCAGTACTTCCATTATCCTTATACCTAAAATTGAGAATCTTAAATCCTGGAGTGATTTTAGAACTATTAGTCTTCGTGACTTTTCATAAATCATCAAGCACTAAAATGTTTGTTAATAGACTTAGTCCACTTCTTCAAAAAATTATCTCCCTCAACCAAACTAGTTTTGTTAGAGGTAGAGCCATATCTGATAACATTCTTCTTGCTCAAGAGCTGATTCATGACTTGGATGCTCCTATTAGAGGTTCTAACATCTTATTTAAATTAGATATCTCTACAGCATTTGACAACATCTCTTGGGATTTTCTATTACACATCCTTCATTTATTTAGTTTTTCTAAAAAATTCATCTACCTATATAAAAATTGTATTAGCAATGCTTAGTTTTCTATTATTCTTAATGGTGAGGCCTTAGGTATTTTCCCTTCCTATCATGGTTTGAGGCAAGGTGACCCCTTGTCTCCTTCTTTTTTTATTATTATTGTGGAATATCTTTTTTGGAGCTTAAACAATCTTTTCAACAATAATCCTAGCATGTATTTTAGAAGTCTTGGTGGTTTACTTGTCTCCCATGTTAGTTTTGCTGATGATTTCATTATTTTTTGTAATGCCTCCATCCATCACATTAAATGCATCAATAATTTCTTAAATAATTTTGGCAAAGAAAGTGGTCTTTCTATCAATGAAGGCAAAAGTTGTTTCATTACCTCTTCTAAAATCTCCAGTAACAAAATCAATCAAATCCTGAGTATCATTAATTTTAAACAACAATAACTCCCTATTAAATATCTTGGTGCCCTTCTATACAAGGGTCAAAAAAGATCACATCTCTTTGATGATCTAATCAAAAAAATTGCTAATAAAATTTTTGTTTAGGAATTCACTTACTTTTCTTTGGTGCCAAGCTTACTTTGCTCAAGAGTACCATTAATTCCATGCCTCATTATCTTATTCAAACCATCATCCCTACTAAATCTACCTTAAATAGAATAGAATGTCTCCTTAATAAATTTTTCTGGGGCTCTAACAATTCTATTAAAGGATGCATTGGACTTCTTGGTATAAAGGTTGTGGCACCCTTATTGAGGGTGGGCTTGGCTGTAAGTCTTTTGTGAAGCTATTACTACTTTCTCTCATAAACTTTGGTGAAATTTTAGGACTAATAATAGTCTTTGGGCAAACTTCATGACTGCCAAATACTACTAGGGTAAGCATCCTTTTATTTGCCCTTATAAAGTAGGTGACTTCTCTACCTGGAAAAGACTTTATTCCATCAAATGGGAAGTTGAATCCCTTATATCTTGGGGAGTTAACTTTGGATCTTCTTTCATTTAGCAAGATAACTGGATTGGCAGTGGTTCTATTGATGATTTCTTATCTACACATTCTACTGCTGCTATTAAAGTTAACTCTTTTTGGATTAATAATAATTGGAATAATAGTAAACTCATTGATTATATTCCTAACCCTCTTTTAGATAAATTCACTAACATTCCTATCATTTCTAATAAGCTTGATCAGATTCTTTTTAAGTTGTCTCAAAATGGTGATTTTATCCTTAAAGAGGTGTGGAATCATATTAGAGAAGCCCATGGCTTCTCTAATATGTT
This sequence comes from Cymbidium sinense, assembly GCA_021442155.1. NCBI lineage: Eukaryota > Viridiplantae > Streptophyta > Magnoliopsida > Asparagales > Orchidaceae > Cymbidium > Cymbidium sinense. The sequence goes on from CM038214.1 coordinate 69,843,496, forward strand.
CTTTAAAATTTGGAATAACATTATCCCTATTTCCTACTCTGTCCTTATTTGGAGAATTCTGAAAAATTTTATTCCTGTTGACTCCTTGATGTGGGATAAAGGTTTTCATTTGCCTTCCAAATGCTATTGCTATTTTCACATTGAGAATGTTAACCATGTCTTTGGAAATGAAGCTATTGCCTCCAAATTGTGGGTTTGGTATGATGAACTTTCAATATTAATCATTTTCATGGTTCTTTATCCTTATATCAACTTCTTGATGTTTATTTTCATAAAACTGTGAAAGGGTACATTAAAGTTATTACTTCCATCACTCTTATATGGTTCATACTGATGGACAGAAGTGATGCCAAACATCATGGTATCCCTATGAATCACAAGAGGATTATTGCTAGAACTAAAAAAAAATATGTGTTTTATTTAATGCTAGCTTAATTACTAACAACCACCTCAAAGGGTGCAAATTTATGGCCAAGAAGCTGAGTCTTAGCTTGCCTGAGATCCCCAATTGGAAAGAAGATAAGCTTATCTATTGGAGAAAGCCTCATAACAATACTATCAAAATTAATACTGATAGCTCTATCTCTCAAAATGCTTTTGGCTGTGATGATTTTTTCAGAAATTTTAAAGGTATTGTCACCTGTGCTTTTTCCTATCCCCTTAAAGCTTGTTCTATTATCTTTGCTAAATTAATGGTTGTTAATAAAGCTATTGATATTTGTTTGCAAAAAGGTTGGCTTAATATCGGGATTGAAGTGGATGCTCTTTTGCTCATTGATATGTTGACTTCCACCAAGGTGAGAAAAATAGATTTATACTATCTCCTTAATCATACTAGAGCTCTCCTCTATCAAGTCTGTTTTAAAATCACACACATTTGGCATGAGGGAAATGCTTGTGCTGACTATCTTGCTAATCTAGGTGCTAGAATAGATGTGCTCAACCATTTTGATCATTCTAATCTTCCTAAATAATTGCGTGGTTTGGTTAATTTGGATAACTCTAGTCTACCTTACCTTAGAAACTAATATTCATTATGCTGTTGTCTACTCCTTTAACCGTTTGTTTAGTCTGCATTTCTTCTTTCTATTTCCTTGATCTGCACAGTCCCCTTCTCGGTTTTCTACTACACCTATCTGCTGCATTTTAATGGTTATCCTGTATTGGTAGTATTTGGCTCTTTTGCCTCATCTATTGCTTACCTGGTATTTATTTCTTATCATGCGGGGTTCTATTTTTTATTTGCTGATAGCCCTCTTTCATGGGTCTATCGCCTATTATAATGGATCTACTGGACTCTGCTGCTCCTTTTCTCATCATTCATTGATCAATTAGTTATTTTACTATTTATGTTGTTTTTGTTTTCTTTCTCTCTTTCTCCTCTTGTTTTGTATTTTCTGCTACATCCCTGCTCGATTGGGCTTTTTTTTGTCTCTTTTCCTTTTTAATATTATTGTTGTTATTTACTTAGCAGTTGGTATGTTTTCCCTACATATGATGGATTCTTAGGCTGTATATTTTTGGATTCCTATCATGGCTCTATTCTTTAATGATACTACCTATTTTTTTTCTATGTTGGTTACACTATTGGGCTTGCTGTATTGGCTATCGGCTGAATGGGTTATCGAGCTATAGTCAATAGTAGGATGTATCTTTTTGTTGGATTTCTATCTGCCCCTTTGTTATGATGATTATCGGTCAGTTAGCCTCATTACCTATGCTTTTGTTGTATGGTTTTATCTGCTGGCTAAGGCTACTCTTATCTCTAATAGACCTTTATAATTATTCTTGTGATCTTGCCTTTAATATGTGGATGTTAACACCTGGGCTGTTGTTCCTGTTCACTATGGGGGTGTTTTCTTTGCCTTGATGGGTAATCTGGGTAGGAGTTTTCTGTTGGCTGTTCTTTCACATGTTATGTTGGAATACTTAGGTGGTGCTATTACTCCAAGGGTTTGGTGGCATCCCTTTGCCTAGTTGCATAATGCTTCCATTCCTTCTATTGTATTTTTCCATTATTTATCTTGCAAGTATTAAAGATCAAATGATTTTCATCCAGTTGCAGCTGCCTTCCCCCAGGTATGTAGGCTATGATTGATGGGATGATTTCACTCACAATTTGGCTGGTAGTAGCATTTGAGATGTAACCCTGCCTTTGAAGTTTGGATGCTCATGTTTGCGGCTGCCCCTCTCTTGTGCAACTGAGCCTAAGCCTTCTCTTCCATTTTTCTATATTTTTCTCTCACTCTCCTTTGTTTTTTCAGTTAATTTTGCCTGCAACTCTCTACTTGTGCTAATTCCTTTTTCTAGTTGTTTGCAGGTTTTGTTTTATTTCCTTGCAGATTCCTTCTCCGGAGGTGGCATATGCTTCTCTAATCCTCAGAACTTTTTTTTGAAGGCTGTCATCTGGCTTCTCCTTTTGGTTATTTTTATTTCTCTTACTGTTTTTCCTTTCTCTTTAATTTTTATTTCTTTTTTTTTTCGTTGTACTTAGATAGGGGATTCACTCTCTAAGCTGATTGGAGCTCTTTGAGAAGTAGATCTTGAATTTATCCCCTCTTAAGGATCTTGTAACCCTCTTTTGTGGCAATAAAATTCCCCTATATGGGCTTCCCTAAAAAAAATACTAAACCCTAAACCCTAAACCCTAAACCCTAAAATCCTAAACCCTAAAACCCTAAAACCTAAACCCTAAACACTAAACCCTAAACCCTAAACCCTAAAAACCTAAACCTAAACTAAATAAAACCTATAAATAAAATTAATAAAAAAAAACCAAAACCTAAAAATAAAATAATAAAAATAAATTAAAATATTATAAATAAAAACCTAAACTAAACAAAAAAAATTAAATAAACCTAAGAATAAAAAATCTAAATAAAAATAAAATAAACCTAAAATAAATATAAAATAAAATTAAAACTAAATAAAAACATAAATCTAAAAATAAAACCTAAACCCTAAACTAAAAAAAGAAAACCTAAACCTAAAATAAAATAAAACAAACAAAATAAAATAAACCTAAACCTAAACCTAAACTAAAATAAACTAAAATAAAATAAATTAAACCTAAACTTAAACCTAAAATAAACTAAACCTAAACCCTAAACTAATTAAAATAAAATAAACTAAAAATAAACCTAAACCTAAAATAAAAGATAAAACCTAAAAATAACCTAAAATAAGAACCTAAAACCTTAACTTAAAAAATAAAATAAAAGCTTAAACCTATAACCTAAAAATAAAAAGTAAAACCTAAACCTAAAAAAGAAAATAAAAATATAACTAAACTAAAAAATAAACCTAAACATAAGTCTAAACCTAAAAAATAAACCAAAATAAAAAAACTAAAAAAAAATAAATGTAAAATAAATAAACTAAACTAAATAAAAATAAAAATAAAAATAAAATAAACTAAAATAAATAAAAAATAAACATAAGCATACTAGTTTACTTAATTTAACAAAAGTAAAAAAAATTAAAAAAAACCTAAACCCTAAAAACTAAACCCTAAACCTAAACCCTAAACCCTAAACCATATACCTAAACCTTAAAAAAAAAATAAAAATAAAAATAAAAATAAAAAAAAAAAGAAAAATAAAATAAAAAAAATTAAAATTAAAATAAAAAAATAAAAAAAATAAATAAAAAACAAAAAAATAAAAAAAAATAAATAAATTAAAAAAATAAATAAATATAAATTAAATAATAATAATAATAATAAAAAAAAAAATTTAAAAAAACCCTAAAAAAAACCTAAACCTAAAAAAAAAACATAAACTACAACCTCAATCTAAACCTAAACCAAAAAGAAGATAAAATAAAAAAATAAAAACTAAACTAAAATAAAATAAATAAAAACATAAACTAAACTACAAATAAAAAACCTAAATTTAATAAAAACTAAACCTAAGAGAAAAATGAAATAAACATAAAATAAAGTAAAATAAAAACTAAATAAAAACATAAACTTAAAAAACAAAACCTAAACATAGATAAAAAAAATAAAACCTAAACCTTAAATAAAAAACCTAAACAAATCTAAACTAAAACCATCTACCCTAAACCTAACTAACCCAACCCCTCTACCCTACACTTATAATCTAAACCTCCACAAACACTCTCACTCCTACTGACCCACCTAACCCTAAACTCCAACTCCTAAACCTAAACTAAACCCTACCAAACTAACTTAACCTAAACCCTAAACCCTAAACCCTTCTAACCACAAACCTCTAAACCTCCCTAAACCTAAACTCTAAAACCTAAAACCCACCTAAACTAAAATGAACCTATATAAAATTATTAAAACCTAAACCTAAAAATAAAATAAAATAAACAAATAAAAATAAATTAAAACAAAATAAATAAGAATCTAAAATAAACTAAATAAAATAAAATAAACCTAAGAATAAAAAAAATTAAAAATTAAACTCAAAATAAAAATAAAATAAAATAAAATAAAAAATAAATAAAAAGCTAAACCTAAAAATGAAACCTAAAAAATAAAAAATAAAATCTAAACCCTAAACTAAAAAAAAACCTAAACCTAAAATAAAATAAAATAAATAAAATAAAATAAACCTAAACTTAAACTAAAATAAATAAAACCTAAAACTAAACTTAAAATAAACTAAACCTAAACCCTCAAATAAATAAAATAAAATAAACCAAAAATAAACCTAAACCTAAACCAATAAATAAAACCTAAAAATAAACCTAAAATAAATATCTAAAACCTTAACCTAAAAAAATAAAATAAAAACCTAAACCTCAACCTAAAAATAAAAAGTAAAACCTAAACCTAGAAAATAAAATAAAATAAAACTAAACTAAAAAATAAACCTAAACCTAAGCCTAAACCTAAAAAATAAACTAAAATAAAAAACCTCAACAAAAAAGTAAGCTTAAAATAAATATACTAAACTAAATAAAAATAAAAATAAAAATAAAATAAACTAAAATAATAAAATATAAACAAAATAAACATAAACCTACTAGTTTACTTAATTTAACAAAAATAAAAAATTTAAAAAACCCAAACCCTAAACCTACAGTACAAAACCCAAAACCCTACACCATAAACCCTAAAAAAATAAAATCAAAACCTAAACCTTGACCTAAAGAAATAAAAAAAACATAAACTACAACCTAAACCTAAACCTAAACCCAAAAAAAAGAAAAATAAAAAATAAAAACTAAACTAAAATAAAATAAATAAAAACATAAACTAAACTAAAAAATAAAAAACCTAAATAAAATTATAACTAATCCTAAAATAAAAATTAAATAAACTTAAAATAAAGTAAAATTAAAACTAAATAAAAACCTAAACCTAAAAATAGATAATTAATAAAACCTAAACCTTAAACTAAAAAAATAAAATAAACTAAACTAAAATAAATAAAACCTAAACTTAAGACTAAACCTAAACTATATAAAATAAAATAAACCAAAAATATACCTAATCCTGAACTAAAAAATAAAACCTAAAAATAAACCTAAAATAACTAGCTAAAACATAAACCTAAAAATAAAATCTAAAAAACTATGTCTAAAAATTTAAAATAAAAATAAAACTAAAGTAAAAAAATAAACATAAACTTAAACCTAAACTTAAAAAATAAACTAAAATAAATAACCTAAATTAAAATAAGTAAAACTTAATTAAATTAATTAAACTAAGTAAAAATAAAAACAAACCAAAATAAAAATAAAAAATAAAATAAACAAAAATAAATAAAAAATAAACTAGATAAACCTAAACCTACTAGTTTAATTAATTTAAAATAACATAAAATAAAATGACAAAGAAAACCCTAACCCTAAACCCTAAACCCTAAACCTACAACCTTAAACCCTAAACCCTAAACCCTAAACCTTCAACCTTAAACCTAAACACAACCTAAATCCTAACCCTAAACCTTAAATAAATAAATAAATAAATAAACCCTAAACCCTAAAAAGCTAAAAACCTAAATGAAAATTGAATAAAATCTAAAAATAAAATAAATAAATAAATTTAAATGAAAATATAAGAAAATATATAATAAAATAAAAACATATGCTAAAACCTAAACCTAAACCCAAACCTAAAAAGAAAATAAAATAAAAAATAAAAACTAAAGTAAACTAAAATAAATAAAAACCAAAAGTAAACTAAAAACAAAAAAAAACATAAATACAACAAAAACTAAACCTAAAATAAAAATAAAATAAACAAGAAATAAAATAAAATAAAAACTAAATAAAAAATTAAACCTAAAACTAAAAACTAAAAATAAATAAAAAATAAGTCCTAAACCGTCAACTAAAAAAATATCTAAACCTAAACCTAAAATAAAATAAAATAAACTAAAATATATAAAACCTAAATCTAAACATAAAAGAAAGTAAACCTAAACTAAATAAAATAAAATAAACTAAAAATGAACCTAAACCTAGACTAAAAAAGCAAACCTAAAATTAAACCTAAAATAAAAACCTAAAACTTAAACCTAGAAAAATTAAATAAAAACCTAAACCTAAACCTAAAAATAAAAGTAAAACCTAAACCAAAAAAAATAAAAAAAAAATAAAACTAAACTAAAAAATAAAACTAAAAATAAACCTAAACCGAAAAAATAAACTAAAATAAAAAACCTAAACAAAAATAAATGAACCTAAAATAAATAAACTAAACTAAATAAAAATATTAGTAAACCTAAATAAAAATAAATATAAAATAGACTAAAATAAATAAATAAACTAAATAAACATAAACCTACTAGTTTACTTAATTTTAAAAAAATAAAAAATAAAAAATAAAAAAAATAAAAAAACCCAAAACCTACAACCCTAAACCCTAATCACTAAACCCTAAAACCATATACCTTAAATCCTATACCCTATACCATAAGCCTTAAACCCTAAACCCTAAACCCTAAAACCCTAAACCATAAACCCTAAATCCTAAACCTTAAAACTCACAACCTTAAACCCTAAACTTTAAACCATAAACCATAAATCCTAAATCCTAAACCCTAAAAACCTAAACTTAAACTAAATAAAACCTTATAATAAAATAAATAAAAAAACCAAAACCAAAATAAAATAAAATAATAAATTAAAATGAAAACCTAAACTAAAACCTAAACTAAACCTAAACCTAAAAAAACAAAATAAAATAAAAATATTAACTAAACTAAAATAAAATAAATAAAAACCTAAACTAAACTAGAGAAATAAAATAAACTTAAAAATAAAAAAACTAAATAAAATAAAACTTAAACGTAAAATAAAAATAAAATAAACCTAAAATAAAATAAAATAAAAACTAAATAAAAATCAAAACCTAAAATAAATAAAAAATAATACATAAACCCTAAACTAATAAAAACATAAACCTAAAATTAACAAAATAAAGTGAACCTAATCCTAAACTAAAATAAAATAACCTAAAATAAACATAAGAATAACAAATCTAAATAAAATAACTACTAAATGCAAAATAAAAATAAAATTAAGCTAAAATAAACTTAAAATAAAAAAAAATCTAAATAAAATCCTAGCCCTAAAAAATAAAACCTAAAAAAAAAAAATCAAACGTAAACCCTAAACTGAAAGAAAGCCAAAACCTAAAATAAAATTGAAAAATATAAAATAAAATAAACATAAACATAAACTAAATTAAACTAAATGAAAATAAATAAAATGTAAACCTAAACTTAAACATAAACCTAATATAAATAAAATAAAATAAACTAAAAATAAACCTAAATCTAAACTAAAAAATAAAACCTAAAAATAAACCTAAAATAAAAACCTAAAACCTAAGCCTAAAAAATAAAATAAAAACCAAAACCTAAAGCAAATCCTAAAAAAAATAAAAAAATAAAACTTGAACATAGAAAATAAAATAAAAACTAAACTAAATTAAAAAATAAACCTAAACATAAACCTAAACCTGGATATTAAACTAAAATAAGAAACCTAAACTAAAATAAATAAACTAAACTAAATAAAAATTCAAAATAAACATAAATAAAAACAAAAAATAAAATAAACTAAAACAAATTAAAAATAAACTAAACAAGAAATCAAACCCTAAACCCTATCGGCTTACTTAATTTAAAAAAAATGCTAAACCCTAAGCAAACCCTAACCCCTAAACCCTAAAAGTCTAAACCCTAAAGCTTAAACACTAAACTCGAAGCCCTAAACCCTTAACCCCAAAAACCTAAACCCTAAAATCATAAACCCTAAACCATAAACCCTAAACCCTAAACTCTAAAAACATAAAAATAAAATTTATTAAAAAACCTAAATAAAAAGTCAACTAGTAAAAATAAACTAAAATAAAATAAATAAAAAACCTAATTTAATAAATTCTAAACTTAAAATAAAAACCTAATAAACCAAGATTAAAATAAAATAAAAATATAAACCTAAAAAATAAACCTATAAATAAAACCTACAAAAAATAAAAAATAGAACTTAAACCCTAAACTAAAAAAAAGTAAACCTAAAATAATCGAAATAGACAAAATAAAATAAACCTCAACCTAAACTATTATAAACTAAACTAAAATAAGTAAAACCTAAACTTAAACCTTAAATAAACTAATCCACAACCCTAAAGTAAATAAAATAAAATAAACTAAAAATAAACGTAAACTTAAAATAAAAAATAAAACCTAAAAATAAACCTAAAATAAAAATTTAAAACCTAAATTTAAACCTAAAGATAAAAAATAAACCTAAAAAAAAAATCTAAACTAAAAAATAAACTTAAACCTAAACCAAAACCTAAAAATATAAACAAAAATAAAAAACCTAAACTAAAATAAATAAACATAAAATAAATAAAGTAAACTAAATAAAAAAATAATCCTAAATAAAAAATTAACTAAATGATCTAAATAAGCCTAAACCTACTGGTTTACTTAATTAAAAAAAGACATAAATGCTAAACCTTAAACCCTAAGCACTAAATCCTAAACCCTAAACTCTAAAAATAATAATAAATCCTAAACCCTAAACCTACAACCCTAAAACCTAAACCCTAAACCTTAATCCCTAAAATCTTAAACCTTAAAAAACTAAACTAACCTCTAAACTGAGCCCTAAACCCTCAACCACTAAACCAAAGCCTAAAACAAACCATATATAACCCTAACCCTAAGCTGACCCAAAACCCTAAACCTTAAACCCTAAAACCCTAAACATTAAAGCCAATCACTAAACCCTAAACCCTAACCTAAACCCTAAACTTATAAAACCTAAACCCTAAAACCTAAATCAAAACCACCTAAATAAGCCCTAAACCTATAACATAAAAGCAGAAACCTAAACCTAAACTATAAATAAAAAATAAATAAATAAAGAACTTAAACCTAAATAAAATAAGAAAATAAAATAAAATAAAAACCTAAACTAAAACCTAAACCTTAAACCTAAAAATTATAAAATAAAAATAATCAAACATAAAAAAAATAAAATCCTAAACTAAACTAAAATATAAAATAAACCTAAGAATAATAAACCTAAATAAATTAAAACTAAACGTAAAGTAAATATAAAATAAATATAAAATAAAATAAAAATTAAATAAAAACCTAAACCTAAAATAAACTAAAATAAAATCAAAATAAATAAAATAAAATTAAAAAAAACTAAAACAAACCTAAACCTAAAAATAAAATAAAATAAACAAAATAATAAACCTAAACCTAAACTATAATAAACTATACTAAAATAAATAAACCTAAACTAAAAATAAAACTAAAATGCTAAACCTAAACTAGAAAATAAATACAAAAAACAAACTTAAAATAAAATCCTAAAATGTAAATGTAAAGAAAATCAAATAAAATCCTAAACCTAAACCTAAAAAATAAAGTAAAAGTAAAGCTCAACTAAAAAAACCTAAACTTAAACCTAAAAAATAAACTAAAATAAAAAACCAAAACTAAAATAAAAAACTAAACTAAAAAAATATGTAAACCAAAATAAAAATAAAAAATAAAGTAAATTGAAATAAATAATAAATAAACCAAATATACTAAATAAACTTAAACCTACTGGTTTACTTAATTTAAAAAAAAAACCTTAAACCCTAAATCCACAAACCTAAACCCTAAACCTAAACCCTAAGCCCTAAAACCCTAAACCTTAAACCCTAAACCATAAACCCTAGACCTTGAACCCTAAACCTAAACCTAAAGTAACTAAATAAATTAAAAAATAAACCTGAACCCTAAAACCTAATAAAACTAAACCTAAACCCAAACCCTAAGAATTGGTAGAACGTTCATGGCAGGAACATCACCATCAACCAAGTTCAGTCTAGATCTAACGATGGAGGAGAAGGTGGAGGAGGCAGTTATCGCAGTGGTGGTGGGGGATCTAGAGATGTTGGTGGATATGGAGGTGGTGGTCGGACTAGTGGTGGTTATTGAGGCAGGAGGAACAACGAAGGTTACATCCATGGTGGTGGAGGAGCGAGAGATCGAGGATATGATGGTGGATCCCACTACTCGAGAGGCCGGGGTGGTTCTGATGGGAACTAGAGAAACTAAAGAATGACCTATCCGTGCGTATCAAACTGTGTTTTTATAGTAGAGACTGTTCTAGTTATCTAGGGCTTTTGATTTGCTCTATGCATGCTAATTTTTATTTATGTTGTCTCTTGTGACTTAGAATACTTGGTGTGTTTCTTGGTTGCTGAAATCAAAAAGAACAAATGTTGAATCTGAATATGTTCTCTTTTTTTTTTGAAAAAAAAGGAAAACCAAAAACCCTAAACCCTAAGCTAAAACCTGAACCCTAAACCTAAAACCTAAAGGCTAAACTCAAAACCCTAAACCTTGAAAACCCAAAATACTAAATCTTAAACCCTAAACCCTAAACCCTAAAAAGTTAAAAAGCTAAATATTTACTAAATAAAATCTAAAAATATAAAAAATAACAAAACCTAAACCAAAATAAAATAAAAACTAAAATAAATTAAAAACTTAAACTAAAACCTAAACCTAAACCTAAAAAGAAAATAAATTTAAAAGTAAAAATAAAACAAAATATAATAAATAAAAACCTAAACTAAACTAAAAAAATAAAAAATCTAAATAAAATAAAATGTATGCCTTAAATAAAAATAAATTAAACTTAAAATAAAATAAAAACCTAAACCTAAAAAATAAACCTAAAAATTTTAAAAATAAAACCAAAACCCTAATTGAAAAAAAAAACATAATCTAAAAATAAAAATAAAACAAACATAAACCTAAACTAAAATAAATAAAACCTAAACCTAAAATAAACTAAACCAAAACCTAAACCTACACTATATAAAATAAAATAAACTAAAAAAAACCTAAACCTAAAATAGAAAATAAAACCTAAAATAAACCTAAAATAAAAACCTAAACCTAAACCTAAAAATAAAAAGTAAAACCTAAACCTAAAATATAAAATAAAAAATAAAACTAAACTAAAACTGAAACCTAAACATAAAAAGTAAACTAAACAAATAACCTAAACTAAAATAAATAAATTTTAAATAAATAAACTAAACTAAGCTAAAATAAAATTGACCCGAAAGAAAAATTAAAAAATAAACTAAAATAAATAAAAAATTACTAAAGAAGCTAAATAAACCTAAACCTACCGGTTTACTTAATTTTTTTCAAAAAAACCATAAACACTAAACCCTAAACTCTAAGCCATAAATCTTAAACCCTAGACCCTAAACCATAAATCCAAAATTCAAAGGTTTTAACCCTTAGGCCTAAACCCTAACCTAAACCCTAAAACTCAAAACCTTAAACCCTAAATCGTGAACTAAACCTAAACCCTAAGCTAACCCGAATCCCTAAACCCTAAACCCTAAAAACCCTAAACCCTAAAGCCTAAACCCTAAACTCTAAATGCTAATCCCTAAGCCCTAAACACTAACCCTAAACCCTAAACCCTAAACCCCTAAACCTTAAACCCTAACTCTAAACCCTAAACCCTAAACCTAAACCTAAAGAAACTAAATAAATAAAGATATAAAACTAACAACAAAACCTAACCTAAACCTAAACCCTAATAATGGCGAGAACCTTCCGAACATCACCATCAACTGACTCTGTGAGATCATGGTGGAGGCACAGTGGAGGCGGATTATCTCCATGGTGGTGGGGGATATGGAGGTGCTGGTGGATATGGAGGTGGAGGTTATCGAGAGGTGGTGGTGGTTCTGATGGGAACTGGAGAAACTGAAGAACAACTGATCTAATCTACTGCTTATGGGACTGTGGCTTTATGGTGAAGATAATTTTAGTTATCTAGGGTTTCTGATTTGCTCTATGCATGTTCATTTTTGATCTATGTCATCACTTGTGTCTTAGAAAACTTGATGCACTACTTGGTTGGTGAAATCAAAAAGAAGAAATATTGAATACAAATTTGATCTTTGTTAAAAAACCCTCAAACCCTAAACCCTAAACTAAAACCTAAATCCTAAACATTAAACCTAAACCCTAAAAACCATAAACCCTAAACACTAAACCCTAAACCCTAAACTCTAAAATAATAAACCCTAAACCCTAAACCCTAAACCCTAAACCCTAAAACCCTAACCACACTTCTATGCTTATAAAACCTACCCTACCCTAAACACTGACTCTTTTCACCTAAACTAAACTTAATACACCATGAGCCTACATCCCTACTTATAACTTCTCTGATCTACTCAATTACCTCTAAATCACTCCTCTGACCTAAATAAACTGATGACCTAGTCACTGATCCCAAATATTACTCTACCTGGGCCCACTACTGACTATCTCCTCCTGACTTTCATATAAACTGAGCCTGACTTTACTTAAACTTCTGACTCTAATCTAACTACTTTTCACTCCTGACCTGATCTCACTGACTAAATTCCTCTTAAACTGATCTGACTAATAAAAATAAATAAACTAAACTTAACCTGATCTAAATCTCTAAAATATACCTAAACTAAATTTGATAATACCTATGCTACTACTCTCCTAACTAACTTAACTAAATACTTACACTGAACTTTTTTTTCTGATCTCTTTAAACTGACTTCTGGGCTTTCCATGAACTAACTTTTTTAACTCTCTAAACTATTCCTTCCTACACCTCCTGACTATAAACTAAATATCCTTCTCTCTCCCTTTGTATCAATTACCTCCTCTAAATTCTAACCTCTAAACTCCTACCTACTAAACTAACCTAAACCTAAACCTTCCCAAACCTAAACTAACCTAAACACTAAACTAAACTAAACAAAACCTAAACCAAAATTTCTTTTGAGCCATTCCTCATGCTAATTTCCTTTTCCCTCTCATTTTATTTTCTAGCCTACTTTCTATTTTGTGTGAATCTCACTAGACTCCTTCTTGAATCAATGGACGCTGGCCTATTTCATGTCTTCATTAGGCTGACTCTGCGGCTTGGCATCTTCCCCAATGATTCCTTGTCAAGGATCCTATGGATCTGTGCATCAACTAACTTGGCTTTGACTGCATTGATATCATTCAATGACATTCCAGTTAGGATTTGTTTCCCTATTATGCAAATTCATTTCATTAACCATCAATTCCTTTTTATTGTGGGTGCTTTATTTGGTCAACTGTTGCAAATTGATCAGGAAACTACTATGAAATGTCATCCTTCAGGGGCTAGAATCCTTGTTGAATTGGACATTACCAAGAAACACCCCAAAGAAATCTAGTTGGGATCTAAAAATTACAGTTACATGCAAAGAATTAAATTTGAAAAATTCTGTATCTTTTGTGTTAAATGTAAAATCCACGGCAGGATAATTCTGAATGTTTCATTCTTCATCCTCACCTAAAAAAAAATCCCTGTTAAAGAAACTTTTATTCCTAACCCTAGGACGATCACTATTAAATATCAAAAAGCTACTTCGAAAAAAATGAATTTTTGAATGTTCCTAATAAGGCTATTTTACCTCTTACTTCTTCTGTGTAATTGAAGGTTTATAATGTGAATAATAATAGTTTTTCTAAACTTTTGGATGATGATAAACTATCCTCTGATTCAATCCCTGCATCCTTTCCAGCTTGGATTGATGAAACTGAAGCTTTGATTGAGAATATAAATGAGGATATTAATGTTATGCAACATTCAAATTCAATGGAGAATATGGCTTTAATACCTCATGATAATAAAGTTGAAAAAATTGATTCTATTTTTTAGATTCATGATGATTTAAATTCGCATAAATATTTGGCTTTGTCTAATAAATTGGGTCATGAAAAAAAAGGGCTTGGTGTTCACACTTGCCTCTTCATAAATCTAATTTTGCTCCCTCTCTTGCTTTTCTCGATATTCATTTGGCTTTAATAAATTCAAATGTCTTGGAAGAAGGAGAACTCATTTCTAATCAGGAGATTTCTCCTAATTTTGTGAGTCATGTTACTAAATTTTTCTCAGATGATTATTATATGGGAAAATAAAATGGTTTTAAAAATTATCATGCTATAAAGAGAAAAAATGTTAAAAAATTCCCTCCTAAATTGCCAAGAAACACTAGATCAACTACAGCCTCCCTCTCCTCTATTAATTAACCTTTTCTTAACAGCTTTTTTTATTTTTTTATGTTTAATTTTATTGTTTGGAATGTTAGAAGGATCGATACCCTGTATATTCATAATCGTATTAGAAATCTTTATCGTATACATAATATTTCTTTACTTATATTTTCTGGAGCTTCTTATTCATGATAACAAAATTAACCATGTTGCTAGAATGACCAGTTTCAATAAATTTTTGTCTAATGTCAGTAATAATATTTAGTATTTTTGGAATAACTTTGTAGAGGTTTCTATTCTTGATGATTCTGAACAAGTTGTTAATGCTCAAATCTCTTATGCTAATTATTGTATTTTGGGCTTAGATCTAGTAGAAATTTTCTTTGGGATAATTTGAGGAATTTTCCTACCTCTATCAATAAACCTTGGTTTGTTGGTTATGATTTCAACACTATTTTATTCACTTCAGAATGAAGTGGTGGTTTCTCAATAATCATTATGAAAGAATTTTCTATTATGATCCTTGATTATAATTTAATTGATATTGGTTTTAAAGGTTCTAATTATACTTGTTAAAACTCTAGACTTTGATAAAGGTTGAATCAGATTCTTTTTAATACTCATTAGATTACTCAATGGCATATTACTTCTGTCGATCATTTAAGTTGAACCTTGTCTGATCATGCTCCTCTTTTAGTTTCTATTAAAGATAATTCTAATAGATTAAATAATTTCTCTCCTTTTAAATTTCAGAACATGTGGATTCAGCATGTTAATTTTTTTAATGTTGTGGCTAACAATTGGAAAGCTCTTATACATCTTGATAATTTGATTATGGGGATGAGTAGACTTTGGTTTAAGCTTAAAAGACTTAAGCAGAATCTTGGTTGGTGGAACAAGCATTATTTAAAAAACCTTTTTGCTAATACCAAAGATACGAAAAAAATGGTTTGTGATCTTGAGGTCTCAATTATGTCTAATCCTTCTAAGATTAAAGACATGACTGAGGTGAAAGTTAATCTTATTAATTTTAAAAATATGGAAGACACTTATTGGCATCAAAAAGCTACTAGTAAACATATTGCGGATGGTGACAGGAATACTAGGTATTTCCATGCTTTAGTTAATAAAAAGATAGCGTTAAATAATATTCATAAAATTAAAGATGACAATAGAGAATGGATTATGGAGAATAATTATATTAAGGATTCAGTTATTAATTACTTTAGAAATATGTTTAATAAGTGTTGCTCTTATGAAGCTATTTCTAAATCACACTTGATTCCTTCTATTATTACCAATGAATACAATGATTTACTTACTATTATGCCTAATGAAGATGAAATTTTCAAAGTTCTTAATAGCATGAACATAGACTCAATTGCTGGTCTAGAGGATTTCACTATTCAATTTTTTCAAAATTGTTGGTTTATTATTAAAAATAATTTGATTAAGGCTATGATTGATTTTTTTAATGGTAATCTTTTTCCTAGTTATTTTTCTAGCACTTTTATTGTTCTCATACCTAATAAGATAATCTAGACTATTGGAGGGATTTTAGATCTATTAGTCTTTGCACATTCTTCAATAAGCTGATTTCTAGAATTCTTGCCAACAGGCTTAGTCCTTTACTTCATAAGATCATCTCTCTCAACCAAACTAGTTTTGTTAGATGTTGATCTATTTTTGATAACATTTTACTAGCCCAAGAATTAATTAATGACTTACATGCTAAGACTAGAGGTGGAAACATTCTTTTCAAATTAGATATTACCAAAGCTTTTGATAATATCTCTTTGGATTTCCTTTTCCATATTCTAAATTTATTTGTGTTTTTTGATAAATTTACTTTTCTTATGAAAAATAGTATTAATAATGCATGGTTTTCTATTTTGCTTAATAGGCCATGGGCTTCTTTCCTTCTTCCCATGCTTAAGAAAAGGGGATCCTTTATCTCATGTTTAATTTTTTATTGTTATTGAGTACTTATCTAGGAGAATCAAAGAGTTATTTTTAAATAATCCTAGTATGTACTACATAACTCTTGGTGATCTTCATGTTTCCCAATTAAGCTTTGTTAATGATTTCATTATTTTTTGCAATGCTTCGATTCAACATATCAAGAACCTGAAGATTTTTTAAAATATATTTGGTAGAGAAAGTGGTCTTTATATCAATGATAATAAAAGCTTTTTTTATAATTCTTCTAGTATCTATAATAATAAAATCAATCAAATCTGACAAATCACTAATTTTAAACATCAACACTTACCTCTTAGGTACTTTGGTTCTCCTCTATTTAAAGGTCCAAAATGATCTCATCATTTTTATGAAATAATTGAAAAACTTTTAAATAAAACTTTTTTTAGGAATTCCATTTACTTTCCTTTGTTGGCAGGCTTACTATTCTTAAAAGCACTCTCAATTCTATGCCTCTTTATTTGATTCAAACTAGTGTTTTCACTAATTCTACTTATATCAGAATTTATTGCTTGCTTAATAAATTTTTTTGGGGATTCAATAATTCTATTAAAAGAATGCATTGGACATCCTAGCATAAATTTTGTTGTCCTTTGGGTGAAGGTGGTCTTCGTTGCAAACTTATTCGTGAAGTTATGAGAGTCTTCTCTCATATGCTCTGGTGGAATTTTAGAAAAAATTATAGCCTTTGGGCTAATTTTATGATGGAAAAGTATTACCAAGGTAAACACCCTCTTATCTGTGCTTATAAAGTTAGTGACTCTTCGGTTTGGAAAAGGCTTTGCTCCATTAAATGGGTTGTTGAATCCTTAATATCATGGGGTATTCATTTGAGTTCTTCTTTCTTTTGGCAAGACAATTGGATTGGCAATGACTCTATTGACTCCCTTTTATCTTCTCATTCTACTAATACTATCAAACTTAACTCTTTTTGGCTTAATAACAATTGGAATGAAAACAAACTTGAGAACTACATTCCTATTTCTATTTTTGACAAGTTTTGCAACATCGCTATCTTTGCTAATAAACCTGATGAAATTCTTTTCAAGCTCTCTTACAATGGTGATTTCGTTTTTAGAGAGGTTTGGAATTTTATTAGAAATAAACAAAACACCTCTAATGTTTTCATTGAACATGGAATAATATAATTTCCATTTCTGATTCTATTTTAGCTTGGAGGATTTTGAATAACATCATTCCTGTAAATTCCATGCTCTAGCTTAAAGGGTTTTATTTACATTCCAAGTGCTATTGTTTCTTTCATATTGAAAATGTTCATCAATTTTTTGTCAATGGTGCTATTGCTTCTAAACTTTAGATATGGTATGATGATTTATTTAACACTAACTATTTTCATTGCTCTCTTTCGTTATATCAACTTCTTGAAGTTTGCTTCTATAAAATTGTGAAAGGTCATATAAAAGTTTTAGTTGCTATTACCCTTATTTGGTTCATTTGGATGGATAGAAATGATGCTAAATATCAAGGCATCCCTACGAACCATTAAAGGATCCTTACTAGAACTAAAGAAAATATTCATGCTTTGTTTAATGCAAATTTAATTAGTAATCTTCATTTTAAAGGTTATCAATTTGTGGCTAGAAAATTGAGTATCACTTTGCATGATGACCCTTCCTACAAGAATATTAGGATTATACATTGGATTAAGCCTAAAAATTTTTTTACTAAGATCAGTACTGATGATTCCATTTCCCCAAACAAATATGATTATGGTGGAATTCTTAGGGATTCTAAAAGTACTATCATTTGTGCTTTTGCCTACCCACTCAAAGCTTATTCTGTTAGTTATGCTAAGCTCATGGATGTTAATAAAGCTATTGATATTTGTTTATGAAAAGGCCTCTTTAATATTTGGGTTGAAGTTGATGCTCTTCTTTTACTTGATATACTCAATACTAATAAAATGGAAATTGCTGGCTTATTTTATCTTCTTAATCACAATAAAAAGCTTCTTTCTCAAGTTTGATACAAAATTTATCACATTCTTTGTGAAGGTAATGCTTATGCTAATTTCCTGGCTAGTTTGGGAACTAAATTAAATAAGCTCACTTTATTTGATAACCATAGCTTACTTAAGCATCTGCATGGTCTAGTCAATCTGGATAACACTAGACTGTCTTACCTCAAATTTTAACTTTCGGCTATTTTTTTGATCGTATTACTATGGTGGTTTTATTT
Source organism: Cymbidium sinense (assembly GCA_021442155.1). Taxonomy (NCBI): domain Eukaryota; kingdom Viridiplantae; phylum Streptophyta; class Magnoliopsida; order Asparagales; family Orchidaceae; genus Cymbidium; species Cymbidium sinense. Next base: position 69,862,224 of record CM038214.1, read on the forward strand.
AGTCTAATTTTTTGGTTGTTTTTTTTTTGTGCTTCCCTCACCAGGAAGTGGTTTTTACTACTTTTTTTTAGGGTCCTAGTCAATCTCACTTTATATGAAAGTTGTCTTGTTGGTTTTAGTTTATTTCTAAACTTAAACCCCCTTCCTCTTTACCCCATTGTATGCTTGACTGCTTATTTGGGATGTAGTGGTGCTATTTGAATTGGTTTTCCTATCTTAGAGACTGGTGGTTATCTTTCTATGGCTCATGATATGCTTCTTTTGTCACATAGCTAGTGATGTTTCAGGGGTCTCCTGTTGGGTTGTGGTTGTGCCTTATTTTGGCCTACCCCTTCTACTAATTGATGTTGGGTTTGCCTTTAATTTTTGCTGGTTGTTACCTTATTTGAATTGAATTTTTGACTATTATGGTTGGTTCTGCTGGATGCTACTATTTGCTTCTTCCACTTGCCTGACTGTTTTGGGTGGTCATTTTTTCATGGCTCTTGTTGGTCCATTCTGGTTTGGCTTAGTTTTGGCCTTTTTGGTGGTTGCTGTTCTTCTTTCTTGGTTTCTCTTTGGGGCTTCTATTGGTTGGTTTTTCCCTCTACCTTATGGATTGGAGGTAGCTTTTTTCTAGTTGTTGCCTTCTTATTTTTTATTTTGTGGTGATTGTCTTCTCTATAGGGTTTGGAAATGGCTTTGTTTGCCTCTAGCCTTATTCCTTTCCTCGCTGATTTGCTGCTTGTGGTTGGGTGGTTCTCCTTGGCCTTTTCTACCTTGGTTTTTGGTCTGGCTGAGTGACTAAGAATTTTTTTTCTTGATTATTTTTTAGATCTCATGGTGGGTTGTGGCTATGCCTGCTATTGTTCTTTCCCTCTATTTTGGGCTCTATATTGGGTTAACCTCTTGGTTTGGCTGGCTGCTCCCTTTACTTAATTGGAACTTCTATTGTTGTGGTTGGTTGTTGGGTGGCAACTATTGGTCTCTTCAGGACTTGCTTAGCATGGTTTTTTTCAATTATTTTTAGTTGTTTTCTAGGTTTGGGTTGGTGTTTTATTTTTAAGGGTTGTTTTCTATCTTGATTGGTATGAGGACAATTGCTTTGTGATTATTTTTTCTTCTAGACCTAGGTTTCTACTTACTAGAGGAGATGATTGTGGCTCATTTTTGTCTATGCCTACTAGTTTGTCCCTCCTCCTGACCGGATTGGTCTTATGTTTGTGAGTGGTTGTGGGTCTCTCTGGCTTGGTGTCTTAGGAATGGAAGTTGTCTTGCCTTCGATGCTTGTGCCCTAGCTTGGTGTCTTAGGATTTAGGTTGGTTGTTGGCATTGAATCCCTCTGGTTTATTTTGCTCTCCTTATTTCCTGATATTTTCCTCTTAGTCAGTGGTGCTGGATTTACTATTTTTCTTGTTTCCTTGATGGTGGTTTTGATAGTAATTTTTGGATGTCATCTTGGTCTCCCTATGGCTTTCCTCTCTCAGGTGTTGCTTATCTTCTACTATTTTTCTATTTGGGTGGAGGTTTTGCTATTGGATTTGGATTGCTAATGCTATGGTGATAGTCCTGGGTTATTGTTATGCCTTTGGGACTATATTGATGGGTTGTGTTGTTACCCCTATTCATGCTAACTGCTCCTTTTTTGTGTTTCTCTTCCTTTTGGTGCTGGCTTTGGTGGAGTGATTGCTTGGTTTTTTAGCTTGGTCACTAATCATGCTATAACTTCTTGGATGATGGATTTATCTGATTGGTCTATTGTGGGTTTTGGTTGGTGGGTTGGTTGCAGGCTGGCTGCTTTCTCTATTTGTTTGGTGCAGGACTTAGATCACTATGGACTATTTTGCCTTGCATGGTTTTCTTGTATTAGGTATGCTAGCTATGATGGCCTTGATGTATCCTCATATCTTCTCTCTGGTTGGTAGCATTACATATGACTGTAACCCTTCTCAGGAAATTTGGTTGCTCATATGTATTGTTGCCACTTGAGATGATCTTATTTAAGCCTGAGCCACCTCTTTCTACGCTCTTTAAAAATTATTTACTTTATCCTTTTCCCTTGAGCTATGATTATTTCATTTGTAGTGTTTTGCAGAATTATTTTACAAGTTGGAACTTTATAGATGGAATGAGCTTTACTCAGTCAACTCAAGTGTTGTTGCTATGGATCTTGCTTATCTTTCTTTCTAAAAGGGATCAAGAGTTGTTGCTGACTAGTCATTTTACTGCTTTCATGAGATGTACAAGTCTTATTCTGTCTTTTTCTCATATGCTTTTCAGCTATTGAATTTAATTTTATTTTTCTTTTATTTTCTTTTCTTTTTTTATTGTACTTAGATGGGAGTTTAGCTCTTTAGGTTTCTTATAGCTCAGAGAGCAATGGAACTTTGAGCTTTACCCATGTTAAGGACATTGTATCTTTTCCTTTTAGGGTAATAAAATTCAAACTTTTCCAAAAAAAAAACCTAAATCCTAAACCCTAAACCATAAACCCTAAAACCAAGAACCTTAAACCATAAACCCTAATCTAACCCTAAACCCTAAATACTAAAACATAAACCCTAAACCCTAAAAACCTAAAAACCTAAACCTAAACTTAATACAATAGCAACAACAACAACAACAACAAGCCTTAATCCCACTAAGCTTTTACATGAAATCCTTTTCTCCATTGGTCCTATTATGTGTCAAATTCTCATTTAGTTCAAGTATACTAAGGTCATTTTATACATCTTAACCAAGTCTTTTAGGTCTACCTCTACCTTTCTTAACATAAGGTAAATCTAATGCATCTACTCTTAACTATATCCGACGGCCGACGCTTTATGTAGCCAAACCATCTAATTTTCTTTCTAATCTTATCACTAGAGCTACCCAATTTTTAACATACTCATTTTCATTTTATCTCTAAGAATAAAGCCACTCATCGACTTAAGCATCCTCATCTCTGTAACACTTAACTTAGTCTTATGCTTCTCTTTTATTGGCCAATATTCTGCACCATAAGTCATTCCAGGTCTTATCACCATCTTATAAAATTTTCCCTTAAGTTTAAGTGGACCTTTTCTATCACACAATAGGCCAAATGCATTCCTCCAGTTCAACCATCCAACTTGAATTCTACTAATAACATCTTCATCTATTTCACCATCATTTTTAGCAATATAGCCTAAATATCTAAATCGCTCACTCTTATTAATGACTTGTTCACCTAATGTCACAACACTACCACTAGAACTTCTATAACTAAAATTACACTCCATATATTCAATTTTAGATCTACTTAATGAAAACTTTTAGACTTTAAAGTTGACCTCCATAATTCAAGTTTCTCTTGGACTCTCTCTCTGGTCTTATCAATACGAAGAATGTCATAAGCAAAAAGCATACACCAAGGTACATCTGCCTACAAATGCCTAGTAAGAACATCCATAACTAAAGTAAAAAAGATAAGGGCTTAAAGCTGATCCTTGATGTAATCCAATTGAAATAGGAAAATATTTTATCAATCCTCCTTATTTTTGGACACAAGTAATAGCTCTAGTATGCATATCCTTAATGACTTGAATATAACCAATATAACCAATAATAAGTAACAATCGATGTTGAGTACTTAAAATTTCACTTGGAATGACCTTACAATCTTTATAATTTAAACAATCTATTTTTATTATCAGAAAATAATCAATCTGTGTTTTACTAGATTCATTTTTATAAGTAATAATATATTTTACTAAACCTAAACTTAATAAAACCTAAAAATAAAATAAATAATAAAACCTAATCCTAAACAAATTTAAAAAATAAAATAAAATAAAATAAAAACTTAAACTAAAACCTAAAACTAAACCTAAACCTAAAAATAAAATAAAACAAAAAATAAAAACTAAACTAAAATAAAATAAATAAAAACCTAAATAAAACTAAAATGAAAATAAAGTTAAAAATAAAAAACCTTAATAAAATAAAAACTAAACCTAAAATAAAAATAAAAGAAACCTAAAATAAAATAAAATAAAAATTAAATAAAAACCTAAACCTTAAAATAAAACTTAAAAATAAATAAGAAATAAAACCTAAACCCTAAAATAAAATAAAAAACTTAAACTTAAAATAAAAATAAAATTAGCAAAATAAAATGAACTTAAACTAAAACAAATAAAACCTAAACCTAAACCTAAAATAAACAAAACCTAAACCTAGACCTAAAATAAATAAAATAAAATAAACTAATAATAAACATAAACCTAAACTAAAAAATAAACCTAAAATAAAGACCTAAAACCAAAACCTAAAAAAATATAATAAAAACAAAAACCTAAACCTACAAATAAAAAATAAAACCTAAATAAAAAAAATTAAATAAAAATAAAACTAAACTAAAAAATAAACCTAAAGATAAACCTAAACCGAAAAAATAAACTAAAAGAAAAAACCTGAACTAAAAAAACAAACCTAAAATAAATAAGAAAAACTAAATAAAAATAAAAATAAACCAAAATAAAAATAGAAATAAAATAAAATAAAATAAATAAAAATTAAACTAAATAAACCTAAACCTACGAGTTTACTTAATTGTTTTTTTTAAAAAAACCCTAAATCCTCAACCCAAACCCTAAATCCTAAATTCTAATCCCTAAACGCTAAACCTTAAATGCTAAAACTAACCCTAAACCATAAAACATAAACCTACAACCCTAAACCTACAACTCCAAACCCCAAACCCTAAACCCTACACCCTAAACCCTAAACCCTAAACTAACCTTAAACCTTAAATCCTAAACCCTAAACCCTAACCCTAACCCTAACCCTAAACCGTAAAACCCTAAACCCTAAACCCTGAACTAACCCTCAAACCTAAGCTAAGCCTAAACCCTAAAACCTCAAAAACCTAAACCCTAAAGCTTAAATACTAAACCCTAAACACTAAACCCTAAACCCTAACCCTAAACCCTAACCCTTAAAGCCTTAAACCTTAAAACCCTAATCCCTAAACCCTAACCCTAACCCTTAAAAGCCTAAACCATAATCCCTAAACCTTAAATCCAAAACCCTAACCCCAAACCTTAATCCTAAAGTAACTAAATAAATTAAAAAAATAAACCTAAATCCTAAAACTTAATAAACATAAACCGAATAATAGGCAGAACCTTGATGACAGGAACATCACCATCAACCGTCTCAATCTGGGATGGCGACGCAGGGAGGTTATTACAGTGGTGGTGGGGATATGGAGATGGTTAGATATGGAGCAGGTCTGAGCAAGCAGGTTGTGGTTGGAGGAGTGATGGAGAGTACAGCTGTGGTGGTGGTGGAGGGATATGATGGTGGATCCTATTACTCGAGGGGCCAGGGTGGTTTGGATAGGAACTAGAGAAACTAAAGAATGGCTGATCCAATCTGCTGGTTATGGAACTATCTTTATAGTAGAGATAATTCTAATTATGTGCCTATGCATGCTCATTTTTTATCTATGTCATCGCTTGTGTCTTAGAAAAATTGGTGTCTTACTTGGTTGAATTCAAAAAGAAGAAATGTTCAATCTGAATTTGTTCTCTATTAAAAAAAACCAAAAACCCTAAACCCTAAATGAAAACCTGAACCCTAGACCTAAAACCTAAACCCTAAATCAGAAACCTTAAACCCTAAAAACCTTAAACATTAAATCCTAAACCCTAAACCCTAAACCCTAAACCCAAAATAATAAAACCCTAAACCTTAAACCCTAAACCCTAAACCCTAAACCATAAACCATAAATCCTAAACCCTCAACTAACTCTAAACTCTAAACCCTAAATCCTAAACCCTAAAAAGATAAAAACCTAAACCTAAACTAAATAAAACCTAAAAATAAAATAAATAAATAAACATAAACCAAAATAAAATTAAAAATAAAATAAAATAAAAACCTAAACTAAAATAGAAACCAAAGCCTAAACCTAAACGTAAACCTAAAATTAAAATATAATAAAAAATAAAAACTAGACTAAACTAAAATAAATAAAAACCTATATTAAACTAGAAAATAAAAAACCTAAATAAAATAAAAACTAAACCTAAAATAAAAAAATAAACCTAAAATAAAATAAAATAAAAACTAAATAAAAACATAAACCTCAAAAATAAACCTAAAAATAAAACCTAAATATAAATAAAAATTAAAACCTAAACCCTAATAAAAAACCTAAACCTAAAATAAAAAGGAAATAAAGCTAAACCTAAACTAAAATAAACTAAAATAAAATAAATAAAACCTAAACCTAAACCTAAACCTCAACCTAAAACCAAAATAAAATAAAATAAATAAAAAATAAACCTAAAGATAAACTAAAAAATAAAACATAAAAATAAACCTAAAATAAAAACCTAAAGCCTAAACAAAAAAAACAAAAAAAAACCTAAACCTAAACCTAGAAAAAAAAATAAAAATAAAACTAAACTAAAAAAAATTAACCTAAACCTAACTTATAATTAAACTAAAATAAATAAACCTAAATTAATAAACTAAATTAAATTAAAAAATAAAGCTAAATAAAAATAAAATTAAAATAAATTAAAATAAATAAAAAATAAACAAAATAAACCTAAACCCTCTAGTTTTAATTAAATAAAAAAGCCATAAAACCTAAACCCTAAAACTTATCCCTAAACCCTAAATCCTAAACCCTAAACCCTAATCCATAAACCCTAAAACCTACAACCCTAAACCCAAAAACCTAAAGCTTTAACTATAAACCCTTAAAGCCCTAAACCCTAAAGCCTAAACACTAAACCCTAAATCCTAAACCCTAAACCCTAAAACCCTAAAACCCTAAAACCCTAAACCTTAAATCCTAAACCATAAACCCTAAACCCTAAACCTTAAAAACCTAGAAACCTAAAAATAAACTAAATAAAACATGAAAATGAAATAAATAAAAAACCCTAAACCTACATAAAAAAATAAAAAGGAAAATAAAATCTTAAACTAAAATCTAAACCTAAACCTAAAAATAAAATAGATTAAAAAAAAATTAATTAAAATAAAATAATTAAAAACCTAAACTAAACTTAAAAAAATAAGCCATAAAATAAAAACATAAATACAATAAAAATTAATCATAAAATAAAATAAAGAAACACCTAAAATAAAATAAAATAAAAAATAAATAAAAACTTAAACCTAAGAATTAAAACAAAAAATAAATAAAAAATAAAACCTAAACCCTAAACTAAAAAAAAACCATAAAACCTTAGCACTAAACCTTAAAATCTAAAAACCCTAAACCTTATGCCTAAAAACTAAAACCTAAACCTTAAACCCTAAACTATTACCCTAAACCCTAAAACACAAAAACCCTAAAACCTTAAACCCTAAACCCTAAACCCTAAACCCTAAACTCTAAAAACCTAAAAACCTAAACCTAAACTAAATAAAACCAAAAAATAAAATAAACAAATAAACTTAAACCTAAATAAAATAATAAAATAAAATAAAAAATCTAAACAAGGACCTAAACCTAAACCTAAACTTAAACCTAAACGTATAAATAAAAAAATAAAAAATAAAAACTAAACTAAAATAAAATAAATAAAAACCTAAATGAAACTAAAATAAACAAAATAAACATAAAAATAAAAAACCTAAATAACATAAAAACTAAATGAAATCCTAAACCTAAAAAGTAAACCTAAAAATATAACCTAAAAATAAATAATAAATAAAACCAAAACCCTAACCTAAAAAAAACCTAAACCTAAAATAAATAAAATAAAATAAACCTAATCCTAAACTACCATAAACTAAACTAAAATAAGCAAAACCTAAACCTAAACCTAAAATAAACTAAAACTAAACCTTAATCTAAACTAAATAAAATAAATTAAACTAAAAATAAACCTAAACTTAAACTAAAAAATAAAACCTAAAAATAAACCTAAAATAAAAATCAAAGACATAAACCTAAACCAAAACCAAAACTTAAAAATAAAATATATAACCTAAACCTAAAAAATAAAATAAAAATAAAACTCAACAAAAAAATAAACCTAAACCTTAAAATAAAGTAAAATAAAAAACCTAAACTAAAAATAAATAAACCTAAAATAAATAAACTAAACTAAATAAACACTAAAAAACCTTAAATAAAAAATAAAAAAAATTAAATTGAAGGAAATAAAAAATAAACTAAATAGACCTAAACCTACTAGTTTACTTAATTTAAAAAACCCTAAACCCTAAATCCTAAATCGTAAACCCTAAACCCTAAATCCCTAAACTCTAAACCCTAAACCCTAAACCCTAAAACCTAAACCCTAAACCCTAATACCGTAAACCCTAAACCCTAAGCCCTAAAACCCTAAACCATAAAAACTAAACCTTAAACCTTAAACCTTAAAACCTACAACTCTAAACTCTAAACCCCAAACCCTAAGCCCTAAACCCTAAACCCTAAACCATAAGAATTGATAGAATCCTGAAGGAAAGAACATTATCATTAACTAGGCTTAGTCTAGATCTGGTGGTGGAGGTGAAGTCAGGGACATCGATTATCATAGTGCTGGTGGGGGATCTAGAGGAGCTGGTGCATATGGAGGTGGTTGTCAGAGCAGGGTGGTTATGGAGGAGGGAGGAGTGATGGAGGTTATAGCCATGGTGATGACGGAGGGATAGATCGAGGATATGATGGTGGATATCCTTACTCTAGAGGCGAGGGTAGTTCTGATTGGAACTAGAGAAACTGAAGAATGGCCAATCTGATCTACTGCTTATAGAACTATATCTTTACAGTAAATATGGTTTTACTTATCTAAGGTTTTTTATTTTTTCTATGGGTGCTCATTTTTTGTCTATGTCATCGCTTGTGTCTTAGAAAACTTAGGGAGCTACTTGGTTGATGAAACTGAAAAGAAGAAAAGTTGATGAAATCTAAATTTATTCTTTGCAAAAAAAAAATCTTAAACTCAAAACCCTAAATTATAAACCTTAAACCCTAAACTAAAACTTAAACCCTAAGCCTAAAACATAAACCCTAAATCCTAAATTCTAAACCCTAAACCCTAAACCTTAAAAACCCTAAACCCTAAACTTTAAACTCTAAAACCCTAAACCCTAAACCCTAAAACCCTAAACCCTAAACCCTGAACCCTAAAACCCTAAACTCTAAACCCTAAAACATACAACCCTAAACCCTAAACCCTAACCCCTAAACCCCAAACCCTAAACTGAAACCCTAAACCCAAAACTAACCCTAAACCTTAAACTAATCCTAAACCCTAAACCTTGAATAATGATGTCATTAGGAGTAGATCTAGAGAATGACCTAATCCTAACAAACTTATGGTAGCTAAAGAATATGTCTTCAAGTGACTTTACCTTGATTATTGGAGATTTAAATACCCTAAACCCTAACCCTAAATCTTATTATAATACCATATATTATAGTATAATGTAGCACAATATATTTGAGCATATAGTGATGTTTTGAATTGTTTTAGTATATTATGGTATTGTGCCCTATAGTCAATATTAATATAAATCATAAAAATTTTGATTTAATAAATCAGATAATGAAATTTGTTAAATTTGAAGTGGGAATTAAGTTGTAGTACTAAAGGTGTGCTACACCACTTGTCATAAAAAAAGTAAGATTTTATGTTCAAAATAAATATTATATGTTGTAGCATAATATAGCATCATATATCATAATATATTGTTCTATGTATTTTAAATTCTTTTAGTATTTTACAGTCATGCAGATCATGTAGTCGAGCCTACACTAGCATTATTTTTAATAATGTTGATTTAGACTTTAAAATGATAGATTTTGGCCAAATTCATAATAGGTAGAGCATTACATCATAATATATTGTTTCAATTTAAAATATGTAAGTGACACGACTAAAATATATAGTTTTTTATTTTTTTTTGACTACTTTTATGATTTTTTATCTTAAGCAATCCCTTGTGATGTGATATGCAAAATAGTATAATATAAAATGTTATAGTGTATTGTAATATAGGATGCCATAACATAGTGTAGCATCATGCATTATAGCATACTATTGTGTATTACTATTTGTTATTTAGCATATTTTTGTTTGTTATAGTATGATGTAGTTGAGTTTGTACTGGTATAATTTATAAAAATACTGATTTATAGGCTGAGATGATGGGATTTGGCCAAATTTAAGGTAAGCTTTAGGGAACATAATTGGGAGTGTGCTATGGTGTGTCATTTAATCAAAAGCATGGAATTTTCATCCAAAATAAATTTTCATTTTTCAACCAAATTTTATAATTTTTTTGCTTCAAGTGATTAATTTTGAGGTGTAATGTAAGATAATATATTATATGAAAGCATATTAAAATATAATGAACATAACAATATAACTTCACATATATATGAATCTGGTGGACTGTTACTAAATATTATTGTATATTTTAGCATGTTTTACTTTTGTTATAATACGTTGGGTCAAAACTCACAAAAATGTTAATTTGAAGGTTGAGATGAAAGAATTTGGCCAAATTCATGGCACACACCAAGAAGCAACTCAAAAATTATGCTATTTTATACCATTTCTAATAGAAAATAAGAATTTTACATCCAAAATGAACATTGTTCATATTTTGAGGAAATTTTTTTATTTGTTTCTTTTAAGTGATTCTAATGAGGTGTAATGTTAGACAATATATTATATTATAGCAAATTATAATATAACATCATATATTATAATATAATATAGTGTGTTAATTCACACTATAATATGTTTAGCATGATATTCTATAGTTAGTTTGTGCTGGCACCATCACAAATCATAAAATGTTGATTACAATGTTAAGATGATGTAATTTGAATGAATACATTATAAGGCTTTTGGTTGAAGCACTAAAGGTGTGCATAAGAGAAGGAATAAGATTTGATGAGAATTCCATGTCAAGGACATGGAGGGAGATCCACTAGGGGATCACACATGCATTAGACATGACATCTGCTGGTGATAAGAATCTATAATCCACCAGGGATTAAGATCGAATCAACTTTAATTTATTTTGTTTTAGTTGATGTGGAGGCATATTTGTTAGAGATATGGGCTCGAGTCCACTGGGGATCGGGTATATGAACCTTCCACTAAAGAAGCAAGTTTGGGCTATCTGCTGGGGATTGGGATTTGAGTTTGATTTCATAGATTTTTTTTGGGGATGTATTTGCTAAAGATAAGAGTTTGGTTAGATTTCTTTGATTTAGACTCCACTAGGGGAGTTGGTTTTATTTGGCTCCATTGGGGCGGTTGGTTTTGAATTTGATTTGTATGCTTGACTTGTTTATATATGATTTGGGGCTCCACTATGGAGAAGGGTGTAATTTAACTCCACTGGGGAAAATCATATTAGGTTTAATTTACTCTGAATTAATGTATGGACCTTATCGGTGTGCGATGGACCTATTATGAAGGGGTTATATCTTGACCTACCTCAGGTTTACAAATCAAAAGGGATTGTCTACTGGCTGTAGGGTAGAGCAACCCAACCTAAGGGGTTGCCTTTCGATGTGCAACAGCTATGCTAAGAAGAAGGCATTATAGTTTACATCTTCCAAAGCAAGGAACAACCACTAGGGTGTCCTATTGGATGCACTACAAATCAAACCTGACCTAAGAGACTACTTAGTGAATGTCGCTGGGGACTTATGTCAACTCAAAAGTAGCTAGGATTAATTCTATCTTAATTTAATGTGATTTGATATGGTTTATTTGGTTCAGTTCGATTTTTAATTGAGGGAATATCCACTAGGGATGTGAGCTCGGTCAAATTTGATAGATTTAATTTATGGACCATGTCGGTGTGTGATGGACCCACCAAGAAGGGGCTATATCAGACTTGTCCTATCTCAGATTAACAAATCCATAGGGATAGTTTACTGGTCATGGGGTAGAGCTAGCAAACCTAAGGGGTTTCCTTTTGGTGTGCAATGGTTGTGCTAGGAAAAATATGTAGCAGACTTACATCTTTTAAAGTAGGGATCAACCGTTAGGGTGACATATTATTAGCACAACAAATCAAACCCGACTTAGGGGCGGCTATTGAGTGAATTCCACTGAAGACTTATATTAACTCAAGAGTAGTTAGGTAATTCTTATAGAGAGTTTTCTTGACACGCCTAAAGATAGATGCCTACTTGGGAATAGGTACCAGGGTTTCCTACTAATCCATAAGTGAATATATATTTTGTTTATATGTTTGCATGGACCTTGTTGGTGTGCGAGGGACCACGCTGAGAAGGGGCTATGTCATCTTTGACCTATCTCAGATTTATGAGACCAAGGGATAATATGCACATCCATAGGATAGATTCTCCAACCATAGGGATGGTTACTAGGAATGGGGAATTATCTAATTTGATAGTAACCCGGGTAGTGTCTAATTGGCATCACAAAGGATGTGATCCAAATATAGTGCTCATATGGGAGTTTTTGCTAGGGCCATTATCTTGAGCCATGGAAAAGAAAGCCTATAATGCTGGCCTACTTAGAAAAAGAAAGCATACCATGAGTGGTGTATCCCAAGGTGCGAGAACCAAACAACCTATGGTGTACTCATCAGCATGAGTGGTGTATTCATCAGCATGGTGAGAACCAATTAGCCTAAGGTGCCCATCAATGTACAATGATCAATTTGGAAGGAAAGCATGTAGGCTTACAAATTTTAAGTAAAACTGATCATCGGGATAGTCTGTCATCAACGGGACATATGTTATTTGACTTAGAGTGACTACTAAACGGGGAGCCCCGAGGAAGGACCGCACCTAGACTTGAAGCAGTCAGGAGGGAAGGAGCCACTACGGGACTTATCCTAAACCTCAAATATACTCAATCGAATTAGTGCATGAAGGCTAATCCAAGAAGAAAGTGTAGCAGACTCATATCCTATTAAACAAAGACAACATGAGGTAGTTTACCGGCCACACAGTAAGGCCTACCAAACTAACATGGTGCTCGTCGATGTGTAGTGGCCAAGTAAGGAAGGAAAGCATAGCAGACTTACATCCTCGAAAGCAAGAAGACCACTGGGGTGACACACTAGTAGGGTAGCACGTCAGCTCGACCTAGAGCAGTTAATGAGTGAGTGCCATTGGGGGAGTTATCTCAACTCAGTGTATCCTGAGATGAAATATATGTGTTTATTTTATATATTTGTGTGTAGTTTGTGTTTGTATTGTGTCGATGAAAGATCGGATGTCACTCATGTTCCTTACACCTACCATAAACACATCATTGTAGATTCTCAAACAATAATACTTTCAACATAGAAGAGATCAAATTCAAAATGCAATTTTCATTGATGATAATTTTTTTCAAACATGATTTATAATATTTTTTTAAGTAGAGCCCATGGATTGGAAGCATTGAGCCCTCTCTCTTATGATTAAAAAGCTGATAAGATCCTCCTCGGTAGGCTTTCTCTATGGCAAAAGGGCCTTCCTAAGTAAGATCAAACTTGCCTCCCATCTTATGAGGAACAACAATCGATCTCCTTAGAACTAAAATAAGATATCCTACTTGAAAAGCTCTAGGAAAGACCAACTTGTTGTGAGCTTGAATCATTTTAGCTTTGTACAACTTGAGATTTTGGCATACCCGCAGGCATCTCTCTTCCAAACCTTTGACCTCTTCTAACAACAACTTGGCGTTCTGTACTGTTATGATCTTGCTACCCATAGCTATCCTTAGTAATGGGAGTTGGACTTCTAATATTAGAATGACTTCACACCAATACACTATTAAGAAAGAGTAGACTGAGTTGGAGTTCTATATGTGGTGAGGTAGGTAGGCTTCAACTAACCGCCATGCCGCTATTATTATATTCTCATATTTAGTACTTGGATGAGAGCTTTGTTGAAGGCTTCTGCTAAGCCGTTTTCCCTCGGGTAGTTGATGGCAGAATATCTCCAATCTATGTTGTGTATCTGGGAAAAGTTGTTGATCTCAGTTCTCTTGATTGCAATACCATAACCAGATATAATTCATCGAGGCACTCTGAACGTATATACGATATGGTTTCTAAAAAACTAGAACACATGCAGAGTTGTGATCTCACTGAGCAGAATCACCTTTACTCATTTAGAAAAGTAGTCATAGCAGCTAAGATGAACTGATGACCCTTGGAAGAAGGAGGATAAATCAAACCCACTATGTCGGTACCCCAACAGTGAAATAGCCATGAGGAAATTCTAGGATGTAAAATGTTTGGTGGTTGGTGTAGAATCACACCATGTATTTGACATTGGTGGCATTGCTTAGCTATTTCCATGCAATCTTTGATCATCGATGGCTAGTAGTATCCTAGTCTCTTGGTCTTGGCTTTCATCTACAGACCAGATTAGTTTGCTCCACATAATCCTGAGTCTACCTCAGTCAAAATCTTACGGGCTTCATGCTTGTCTAAATAATGTAACCACATATGATTGAAAGATTGCTGATACAAGACACCATCCACAAAAGCATTGGAAAGTTCTCTCTGCTTCATTTGATGGGCTTGGGACTTCTCTTGAGGTAGTTTGCCTTTATTTAGGTAATCCATGAATGGTTTCCTACAAACTAAGTCCTCATCCTTCTTGGCAATGGCAACCTCCCCTTCAAAAAAGTACTTTTTTGATAGTTTAATATCAATAAGGGATAAGACCTATCTATTTTGGACTTTTTTTTGATATGGACTCATCCTCCGAAAATGCCAACTCCTTAGCAAGCTTGACTAAAGTATATTGTATAGCATTCTCTTCTCGAGGAATCTTATAAATGACAATCTCTAGGATTTGGGCCAATAACTCCATGGTGTACTTATGGTAGTGATGGAGCGTAGGCTTTATAACCTTATAGGATCCAATGATTTGGTTGATAACTAGAGTGGGAATCCCTGAAGATGTTAGTGCTTTTGATGCTTAGAGTGATGGCTAACTCTAGATTGACAATTAGAGCCTCATATTTGACTTCGATGTTGGTGCAATGATTGAAAAAATGATATGAGAATCTCATGACATCACACTCTAGAGTCAAGAGAACTATTCCAACCCCTGCCTTTCCTGGAATACTAAATTGTGGTTCTTATACTCTTTTAGAGAAAGCTGCACCATCAAACTACATCTCCCATTGGTGAATGCTAGTACCCCATAAGTTCATGATTTGTTCATCGAGGTGATCATCACTAAGCAGAGAGTCAACAGGATGTGTGTGTGCTACTAAGAATTCGTTAGTGCTTGTCCTTTCACAGCACAGAGTGGTACAAAGGTAATGTCAATTTATGAGAGGATCATGGACCTTTGTTCCAACCGTCTAGATAGTGTCAGTTTTGTCAGGAGATACTATAGTGGATTGATCCTAGAGATTCAGTTCACCTTATAAGGAAGCATGTAGTGCTGTAACTTTTGGGATGGAAAGATTAAAGCTAGGCAATGCTTCTCAATGAGTGGATAATTAGCCTCAGTTGGGATTAGACAATGGCTGGGGTAGTAGAGTGCATTTTCCTTCCCTTCATCATTGGCTTGAGCCAACAAAACACCAAGGGAGTCTTCTAACATAGCAGTGTAAAGTATGAGCTACTTTCTCGGGATAGGGGCTACTAGAATCAAAAACATCTTCAGGTAATGATTGATGTCTTCGAAGGCATGCTCACACTTGTCATCCCACTTGAACTTGGCAACCTTCTGGACAAGTGCTGAGAATGGCTAACATCTTCTCGATAGGTTAGAAATAAAATGTATTAGATACACAAACCACCTTTAGGATGATCTGAGTTGAGTTAAACTTTTAGGGGGTAGCATTTCTAATATTGTCTTATTCTTCTCTGGATTGATTTCGATTGCTTGGTGTCGAACAACAAACCCAAGGAATTTCTTTGAAGCTACTGTCAAGTAAATGAGATGGTCTTCCTTTACTCTACTTTTGACCATGAGATCATCGACATAGCACTCGACTTGATGATGAATGAGTTCGTTGAAGGTTTGTGTCATAGCCCGCTGGTTTGTAGCATCAGCATTTTTAAGGCTGAAAGGCAAGACCATATGGCAATAGCTTCTTATCGGGATTCTAAAAGCAGTGTTTCTTTCATCTTTAGGGGTCATCTTTATTTGTTTATATCTAGATGAGCCACCCAAGAAAGAGAAGACTGCATGAGATGAGGCAATATCCACCATCAGCTCTGGGATTGGTAGTTGAAATTTGTCTTTTGTACATGCCTTATTGAAATCCCTAAAATAGGCGTATATGTAAATTTGGCCATTCTATTTCTTAATTGGGATGAAGCTGGATAATCAGTTATGGTATTTTTCTTCTAGGGTGAAGCCAACATTGATCAATTTCTTGACTTCATAAATGACCTATTATTCTATGTCTAATCGCATGCATCTATGAGCTTGCTTGATAGGGTTAGCAGTAGGCTCTATTACTAATTTATGGGCTACTATGTCAAGAGCCAATCTAAGCATCTCTTCATAACTCCATCCAAAGCAGTCCTTAAACTCAGTCAATAGCCTAACTAAGTCATTGGTTTTACTTTTATTCAAAAAAGAACTGATGTATGTCTGGCGTGGATCTTCTTCAATTACTAAGTTGATTTCCTTGAGCTCGTCGATGGTTGACTTGATCTCTTCTTCAAACTCTAGCGTTGCATCTTTGACTTCAAAATCATATGGATCATCTAAATTTTCTAAGCACAACACCTCATATGAGTTAATATGATTAGAAAAGAACTTATCAAATTCTAAATGATTGGTGATGACTAAGCAGTAATCGTCATCATCGACTGGACCAATTGTACAGAATCCTAGTCTCGATCTTGATTGAGAGCTTTTACATTTCTTCTTCCATATTCTTTCAAAGTAGTCTGACCTGTACTCTAAGTATTCACACCTGTGGATGACTTAGGGACTTCCTAAACTACCAAGCCCTTAACTTCTTAAGAGTAAAGTGGGGTTCGAGCTAACGTTCCCAACTGATGCCTAATTGTTTCACATTTACACTTGGAAATTTTATGCTTGGCTTTAGAGCCCGGTCTTCATCACTATCTGGCTTAAATTTCACCTCTAAAGGAATCTACTGCTTAGAAGAATTGGCTATTGTGCTAACTATACGAGACTCACTCTTTGAACTATATTCTAAGTCTATATGGATAGCAGGTATACTCATGGTAGCTGGGACATATCTTCTCTTGGGTGGCCAATAAGAAGGTTTTCCACCCTTGGGACTACCTCGGAATTGGCCTCTTCCTCTATCTAGTGGAGGTTAGGTTATCATACCCATATGTTTGAATGGAGTAACAAATTGTGGGTGGAATCTAATGTCAAGCTCCAGTTCCTCCTCCAAGTCTATTTCCTCTCCCTTTTATTTTATTTTTCATTTTATCTTTTCTTTTTCCTTTTCTCTATAATTTTCTTTTTCTTTTTTTTTTATTTTTAAACTTTGGCCAAATTCGTGTGAATAGACTTGTTAATTTTAAGGGAGGTAGTAAACCGCATCCTCATATATGCCGACCTCATGAACTATAAATCGCTTGAGATCTCCTTTGACATAGTAGACGATCCCACCTCTCACAAACTTTATACACTGATGTAAAGAGGATGGAACTATGTTGTTCTCATGTATCCATGGTTTTCCAAGCAAACCGTTGAAAGATGTATTTGAGTCTATAATATGAAACTTGGCTTCGGTCTTCCAATCATCTATCTCTATGGGCAACACTATGGAGCCTAAGGCCTGTTGACCTCACTTTTGGAGTGCGAATTTAATATTCCCATCTTAGACTTAGGAGTCTTCTAGAAACTAAGACTTCCCTAGTCATAAGACATTTCAAATAATTAGGTAAACACTTAACCTAAGCCTAAAGACTTAGAAGGGTTAACCATATGATTAGGTTATGCTTTAGGGATTAGGATAATCCACCGACCCAACCACCAAATTCCAATCCATGTTCACCTTCTCAAACCAAACCTCAAGTTCAATTCAAACATCAAATTCAAATCCAAATCCAAACCCAAATTCCAAAACCAAATGATTGAAGCCAATGATCAAATCCAAACTTCAAACCCCTCCTAAGCCATATGACCTATCCCATGGACTTAGCCAAATCTTAATCCAAGTCAATCCAAAATCAATTTATTTTTTGATAATCAATTTATATATTCAATCATCTTCTTAAATATAAATCAAATCTACATTCAAATGATCAAAACTAAATCAAACTAAATCAAATTAAATCAAAACCCTTCCTAAGCCATATGACCTATCCCATGGACTTAGCCAAATCTTAATCCAAATTAAGCCAAAATAAATTGATTTTCTCACAAATCAATCATATTTTCAATCATCTTAACAAATTTAAATGAAATAAACATTTAATCAAAAAAACTAAATCAAACCAAATCAAAACCCAAACCTAAGCCACATGACCCAACTCCATTGACTTAGCCAGATTCCTTCATTCCAAAACCCAAACTCAATTGATTTTCTCATGAATCAATCATAACTTCAATCATAAAGTGGCTAATTTGACCTATTTGAAATCTACAATCATCAAGCCAAACCAAAATCAACACAAGTCAAACCCAACTTAACCCTTTTGACTTGAAATGTTCAAATGAACCAAAACCCATTTGAACTTAAGCCAATTGCAATTTAATTTATATATCAATCCGAAATCCATATATAAACTCAACTAAATCAAACTCAACCCAAAATTAAGCTAACTAAACCCAGTTGGTCCAGTTGACCCAAAGTGGCTAATTTGACCTATTTGAGCCAAGTTATAATCCTACCCAAATCGGATTGAACTAAGCCCATCAAAATCTCCCATCATGATTGTTGATCACCCTAGGTTGATCAATTGTCACAAATTGGGTCAAATGAAGTCAACTTGGTCTTTTGACCAAGTCAACTCCTTAGTCCATATGAAGCCAAACAAGCCAAATTGTAACCTAAGCCAAATCCCTTCAAATCAATGATTCATACCAAATCAAAATCAATATTTGAATATGACTTGACCTTCAATTGAGTCAAACCAAACCCAATTGGTGCTATTGACCCAAGTTGGTCAAAATTGACCTAAAAGACCAAATTAAGGTAAATTAAAAAATAAACTAAATTGATTGCAGCCAATGGCTCAAGTTTATTCGAAATTGATGTTGAACTTAACCAAACTAAGATTGGACCCAATTGAACCCAATTGACCTACTTAGCCCAAAGTGACCTGAAGGCTCAAGTTGGCCTAAATCAAAAACAAATCCAAATTAATTGAAACCAAAGCCTACAATCACCTTCAATTGGTCAACTAAACCCAAACCAACACCCAACCTAAGCTAATTTGGCCAATTTGTTCAAATTGGTCAACTTAACCTATTTGACCCAAATTGATTCAAATGAGCCAAAATAAAATCTAATCCAAACTAAACCAAACTAATTGAACCCAAATATCTCAAATGACCATATGAACTTGACCCAACCCTTGGTTTGACCCAATTTGACCAATTGGTCAACTTAACCCAACATAACAAAATTTGACCTAAATGAGTCAAATTGAGCCAAACCTAACCAAATCAACTCCAACTGACTTGAAATTTGGGCTAACCCACTTTTGGCTCATTTTAAGTCTGCCCAAATCAAATCCAAGACCAAATGATCAATCTACTCTTAGATCAAGGGCATCACATGAGACAAATCACCCATGTAAGTGTCTATTTCCATTCCTTGGCCACTTGGTACTCTCTCAATGGTCCACCTAGGCACCTAAGACACTACCGAACCTGACCCTAGGGGTTGTTGGGTTGGCCATGATCCATGGGAGGTGAAATCACCTCAACTTCCCCATTAGAGCATTTGAAACCCATAAGATACCCCTGATTCCTCCTTGGCAGTCACCTCCACACCTTCAACCAACCAAGCCGAGCCAACTCACCTCCTCACTGCCACCCATGACTCTCTGAGATGGCATGACGGCCACTAGAATCCAAACTCGATCCCACCGTTTGATCAAGATGAAAGGGGGCATACACCCTCTCATTTCCACTCAAACACACACAAAAATCATTCCTCAGAGCCCTAGCTACCTAGGATGAGCTGCTAAAGTCATTCTCTAAGCTCCCAAGCTCATTCCTCAATCAAAAAATTCCATTCCTGTCCATCCCAGAATAGGACACTCCCATTTCTGAGCTAACTTTCCCATTTCTCCATTAAACTCACTAACTTTGCATACATTTTTTCTAGGCCTCGTCAAGCAAGAAAAAATCATCTCCCAAGCTTTCTGAGCATCAGAGGTGGGACTTCGATCAAAGCTGAGCTCTAAATCATTAGTTCATGGCCTTTTAAGCAAACATCAAGGAATTGATCCAATTGCTGCTCAATAGGGCTTCGCCACTATTAGATGAAGCTTCGTTAATCATTTGAGCCACCAGCCTTGAGCTTCGATGAGGTATGCTTACAAAATCGATCCTTAGGCAAAAATGGGTTAGAGCTTTTTGAAGAAAACTTGCATCTCGTGTGACCTTGTTGGATCCCATCCAATCGATATCATGAAGGTGTGGGATCCTTTTGGAGTTAATCCAAGATTGGGTAAGCTTGGATCAAGTGAACAATGGTGGATGGACTCCATTCTCGCTCAATCGCATGATGTTAGATCATGTACCATCTAGTTCGCATGATCAAAATGGATGATCGTGATTATATCAGCTAGATTGATCTAATTTCATCTTATTAAGTTGTGGGATTAATCGTAGCCGTCTGATCTTAGATTGGACGACAAACAAGAAAGTGCATCCGATAAATGAGAAAGTGCTTCCCACACCACCACGCAGGTGCTGAGTCAGATTAGTTTTAAGTAGCCAATCCCATGACGCCATGTGGAAAGCATGCCGCATTAGCATGCCACATGGCACCAATAGGATTAGGCTTTAATTAGGCTTAATTAATCATTTTTAATGGCTAAAATTTCTAAAAATTATAAAAAATCATAGAGTTATAAAAGAAATGCAAATAAATACTCTTTTTAAAGCTAGTTAGAGGAGAATTAATTAAAAATGATCTTAACTAATTTTGAATAGTAATTAA
This sequence comes from Cymbidium sinense, assembly GCA_021442155.1. NCBI lineage: Eukaryota > Viridiplantae > Streptophyta > Magnoliopsida > Asparagales > Orchidaceae > Cymbidium > Cymbidium sinense. The sequence goes on from CM038214.1 coordinate 69,883,275, forward strand.
AGTTTATTTGCAAAATTAATTAGCTTAATTACTTATTAATTACTTAAGCAATTAATCCCAAATTATGTGGGTTAATTTAATGGGATGACCTCTGTCTACCATGATTTTCTTAGGATTTATTGGTCACTTAAATAGGAAAATTGACTAATTAAACCTAAACTACCAAGAATACTTGTTGAATTGAACACTACCAAGAAACACCGCAAAGAAATTTGGTTGGGATCTAAAAATTATGGTTATATGCAAATATTTGAATTTCAAAATATCCCTATCTTTTGTCTTACCGTAAAATCCATGGGCACGATAATTTTGAATGTTTCACTCTTCATCATCACCTAAAAAAGAAAATCCCTGTTATGGAAACTTCTATTCCTTACCCTAGGCCGATCACTGTTAAATATCAAAAAGCTACTTCAAAAAAAAGGAATTTTTGAATGTTCCTAATAAAGCTGTTTTACCTTTTATTTCTTCTATGCAATTGAAGGCTTCTAATGTGAACAATAATAGTTTTTCTAAACTTTTCAATGATGCTTATATTTCCTCTGATTCAATCCCTACATCCTTGCCGGCTTTGATTGATGAAAATGAAGCTTTGATTGAGAATATAAATGAGGATATTAATGTTATGCATCATTAAAATTTAATGGAGAATATGGCTTTAATACCTCATGATAATCATGTCAAAAAAATAGATTCTATTTTCTAGATTCAGGATTATTTAAATTCTCATAAAGATTTGCCTTTATCGAATAATTTGGGTCATGAAGAGGAAGGGCTTGGTGTTCACACTTGCCTCTTAATAAATTTATTTTTATTCCCTCTCTCGTTATTCCTGATGCTCATTTGGTTTTAATAAATTATAATGTCTTGGAAGAAAGATTACTCATTTCTAATCATGAGATTTCTCTTAAATCTATGACTAATGTTGTTAAATCCTTCTTGGATGATGATTATATGGGAAAATTTTTTTCCAAACTTATCATCCTAAAAAAAGAAAAAAATGTTAAAAGTTTCCCTCCCAAATTGCCAAGAAACACTAGATCGGCTATGACATCCCTCTCCTCTCTTAATTAACATTTTATTATCCCCTTTTATTTCTTTATGTTTAGTTTTATTATTTTGAATGTTAGAGGGATTAGTACCCTCTTTATTCATAACCATATTAGAAATCTTTATCGTAAACATAATATTTCTTTACTTAGTTTTTCTAGAGCCTCTTATTCATGCTAACAAAATTAACCATGTTGCTAGAATGATCAGTTTCAATAAAATTTTCTCTAATGTTAGTAATAAGATTTGGTGTTTTTGGAATAACTTTTTAGAGGTTTCTATTATTGATGATTTTTCAAAAAGTTATAAATGCTCAAATCTGTTAGGGTGATTATTGTGTTTTGGGCTTATATCTGGTAGAAATATTCTTTGGGATAATTTGAGGAATTTTGCTACCCCCGTCAATAAACCTTTGTTTATTGGTGGTGATTTCAACACTATTTTATTCACTTCTGAACTAAGTGGTGGTTTCTCTCCTAATATTAATTCCATGGAAGAATTTTCTAATATGATCCTTGATTGTAATTTGATTGATATTGGTTTTAAAGGTTCTAATTATACTTAGCAAAACTCTATACTTTGATAAAGGTTGGATCAGATTCTTTTTAATACTCATTGGATTACTCAATGGCATATTACTTCTATCAATCATTTATGCAAAACCTTCCCTTATCATGCTCCTCTTTTGGTTTCTATTAAAGATAATTCAAATATATTAAAAAAAATTTCTCCTTTTAGATTTTACATGTGGATTCAGCATATTGATTTTTTTAATGTTGTGGCTAACAATTAGAAAGCTCCTTTACAATCTAATAATTTGATTATAGGGATGAATAGACTTTGTTTTAAGCTTAAAAGACATAAGCAAAATTTGGGTTGGTGGAACAAGCATTATTTTAAAAACTTTTTTGCTAATATCAAAGATTTGGAAAAACTGTTTTGTGATCTTGTGGTCTTTGTTATGTCTAATCCTTCTAAAATTAAGGACTTAACTGAGGTGAAAGATAAACTTATTAATTTTTAAAATATGAAAGAGACTTATTGGCATCAAAAAGCTGCTAGTAAACATATTGCAGATGGTGGCAGGAATACCAGGTATTTCCATGCTTTAGTTAATAAAAAGAAAGCTTTAAATAATATTAAAAAAAATTAAATATGATAATGGAGAATGGATTATGGAGAATAATGATATTAAGGATTCAGTTATTAATTACTTTAGAAATATGTTTAATAAGAGTTTCTCTTATGAAGCTATTTCTAAATTGCACTTGATTCCTTCTATTATTATCAATGATGATAATGATTTGCTTACAATTATGCCTAATGAAGATGGAATTTTTAAAGTTCTTAATAGCATGAACATAGATTCTATTGCTGGTCTAGAGGGTTTCACTACTCAATTTTTTCAAAATTGTTGGTTTATTATTGAAAATGATTTGATTGAGCCTGTGGTTGATTTTTTTTAATGGCAATCCTTTTCCTAGATATTTTTCTAGCACTGCTATTATTCTCATAATTAAGAAAGATTATCCAGACTATTTGAGTGATTTTAGACCTATAAGTCTTTGCACCTTCTTCAATAAGCTGATTTCCAAAATTCTTGCCAACAAGCTTAGTCCTTTACTTCTAAGATTACCTCTCTCAACCAAACTAGTTTTGTTAGAGGTAAATCTATTTCTGATAACATTTTACTTGCACAGGAATTAATTCCTGATTTAGATGCTATGACTAGAGGTGGAAACATTCTTTTCAAATTAGATATTACCAAAGCTTTTGATAATATCTCTTGGGATTTCCTTTTCCACATTCTGAATTTCTGGGGATTTTCTAATAAATTTACTTTTCTTATTAAATATTATATTAATAATGCCTGGTTTTCTATTTTGCTTAATGGGGAAGCTTTGGGCTTCTTTCCTTCTTCCCATGGCCTAAGACATGGGGATCCTTTATCTGCTGCTTTATTTCTTATTGCAATTGAGTACTTATCTAGGAGCATCAATGAGTTATTTTTAAACAATCCTAGCATGTACTATAGAACTCTTGGTGGTCTTCTTGTTTCTCACTTAAGCTTTGTAGATGATTTCATTATTTTTTGCAATACTTCTATTCAACATATAAAGAACCTCAAAATTTTTTTAAATAAATTTGGTAGAGAAAGTGGTCTTTCTATCAATGATAACAAAATCTATTTTATTATTTATTTAAGTATATCTAATAATAAAATCAATCAAGTTTGGCAGATCACTAATTTTAAACATCAACACTTACCTCTTAAGTACTTGGGTTCTCCTCTATTTAAAGGTCCAAAATGATCCCATCTTTTTGATGGTTAATTCAAAAAAATTTTAATTTTTGTTTGGGAATTTTATTTACATTCCTTTGGTGGCAGGCTCACTATTCTTAAAGGTACTCTCAATTTTATACCTTTTTATTTAATTCAAACTATTATTCCAACTAATTCTACTCTTATCACAATTGATCACTTGCTTAATAAATTTTTTTGGTGATCCAATAATTCTATTAAAAGAATGCATTGGACATCCTTGCGTAAAAGCTATGGTCCTTTAGGTGATGGTGGTCATGGTTGCAAACCTATTCATGAAGCTATGACTACCTTCTTTCATATGCTTTGGTGGAATTTTAGAAAGAATGATAGCCTTTGGCTAATTATATGATGAAAAAATATTGCCAAGGTAAACATTTCTGGTTTGGTAAAGGCTTATAAAGCTGGTGACTCTCTATGCTTATAAAGTTGGTGACTCTCTGGTTTGGTAAAGGCTTTATCCATTAATTTGGTTGTTGAATCCTTAATATCTTGGGGTATTCATTCTGGCTCTTACTTATTTTGGCAAGATAATTGGATTGGCAATGGGTCTATTGACTCCCTTTTATCTACAAACTCTATTGCTACTATCAAAGTTAACTCTTTTTTTGCTTAATAACAATTTGAATGAAAACAAACTTGAGAACTACATTCTTATTCTATTTTTGATAAGTTTTGCAACATTGCAATCTTTTCTAATAAACTTGATCTAATTCTTTTCAAGCTCTCTTACAATGGCTATTTCATTCTTAAAGAGGTTTGGAATTTTATTAGAAATAAACAAAACACCTATAATGTTTTCATTAAACTTTGGAACAATATCATTCCCATTTCTTATTCTATTTTAGCTTGGAAGATTTTGAATAACTTCATTCTTGTAGATACCTTGCTCTAGCTTAAAGGGTTTTATTTACCTTCCAAGTGTTATAGTTGCTTTCATATTGAAAATGTTAATCATGTTTTTTTCAATGGTGCCATTACTTCCAAACTTTGGATATGGTATGATGATTTATTTAACACTAACTATTTTCATAGCTCCCTTTTGTTATATCAACTTCTGGAAGTTTGTTTCCATAAAACTGTGAAAGGTCATATGAAGGTTTTAATTTCTATTACCCTTATTTGGTTAATTTGGATAGATAGAAATGATGCTATATATTGAGGCATCCCTATGAACCAAAATTTTTTTTTTGCTAGAACTAAAGAAAAAATTTATGCTTTGTTTAATGCAAAGTTAATTAGTAATCTTCATTTTAAAGGTTATAAATTTGTGGTTAAATAATTGGGTATCAGTTTGCATGTTGACCCTTCTTACAAGAGTTTTAGGATTATACATTGGATCGAGCCCAAAGAAAAATTTTTAGATCAATCGATGGTTCCATTTCCCCAAACAAATGTGGTTGTGGTGGAATTCTTAGAGATTCTAAAGGTACTACCATTTATGCTTTTGCCTGCCCCTCAAAGCCTATTCAGTTATTTATGCTGAGCTGATAGCTATTAATAAAGCTATTGATATTAGTTTAAGCAAAGGCCTCTTTAATATTTGGATTGAAGTCGATGTTCTTCTTTTACTTGATATGCTCAATACTAATAAAATGGGGAATGCTAACTTATTTTATCTTCTTAACCACACTAAAAAGCTTCTTTCTCAAGTTTGCTACAAAACTTCTCACACTCTTTATGAAGGTAACGCTTGTGCTGATTTCTTGGCAAATTTGGGAGCTAAATTAAATGAGCTCACTTTATTTGATAACCATAGCTTACTTAAGCATTTGCATGGTCTGGTCATTTTGGATAACACTAGACTGCCTTACCTCACATTTTAACTTTCGGCTATTTTATTGATCATATTGCTATGGTGGTTTTATTCAATCTATTTTTTATTGTTTTTTTGTGCGTCCCTCACTAAGAAGTGGTTTTTGCTATTTTTCTTTATGGTCCTGGTCAATCTCACTTTATATGAAAGCTGCCTTCTTAGTTTTAGTTTATTTCTAAAATTAAACCCCCTTCCTCTTTACCCTATTGTACACTTGACTGATCCTTATCTGGGTCATAGTGGTGCTACTTTTAATTGGTTTTCCTATCCTCTGACACTAGTGGTTTTGTTTCTATGGCTCATGATATGCTTCTTTTGTCACACAACTAGTGATGTTTTAGGGTTCGCCTATTGGGTTGTGGTTGTATATGATTTTGGCCTACCCCTTATACTAATTGATGTTGGGTTTGCCTCAGGTCTTGACAGGTTGTTACCTTATTTGAATTGGATTTTTGGCTGACAAGGTTGGTTCTATTGGATGCTGCAATATGCTTCTTCCATTTGCTTGACTATTTTGGGTGGTCATTTTTTCATGGCTGTTGTTGGTCTCTTCTAGTTTGGCTTAATTTTGGGCTTTTGGTGTCGTTGTCCTTTCCTAATTTTGCATGGTTTCTCAGTTTGGTTTTTTCCCTCTTATGGATTGGAGGTAGCTTTTTTCTAGTTGTTGCCCTCCTATTTTCTCATTTGTCATGACTATAGGGTTTGGAAGGGGATTTGTTTGCCTCTGGCCTTGCTCCTTTCCTCACTGATTTCTTGCTTGTGGTTGGGTGGTTCTCTTCGGAATTTTATAGTTTGGTTTTTTTTGGCTGAGTGAATACCAATTTTGTTTCTTAGTTTTCTTGGAGATCTCCAGGTGGGTTGTTGCTATGCCTACTATTGTTCTTTCATTCTATTTTGGGCTCTACATTGGGTTAGCCTCTTATTTGGCTGGCTGCTCCCTTTACTTAATTAGAACTTCTACTACGGTGGTTGGTTGTTGGGTGGTAGCTATTGGTCTCTACAGGATTTGCTTAGCTTTGATTTTTTTTCAATTTTTTTTGGTTGTTTTCTTGGTTTGGGTGGGTGTTGTATTTTTGTTGGTTGTTTTCTACATTGATTGGTATGAGGACAACTACTTTGTGTTTCTTTTTTCTTCTAGACCTCAGTTTCTATTTACTGGAGGAGATGGTTGTGGCTATTTTTTTGTCTATGCCTACTAGTTTGCTGGCAGCTACTCCTTTGACTGGATTGGCTCGGTGTTTGCTGAGGGTTGGTTGTGGCTCTCTCTGGCTAGGTGACTTGGGATTGGATGCTATCTTGCTTTGGATGCTTGTGCCTTGGCTTGGTGTCTTGGGATTTAGGTTGGCTATTGGTATTGAATCCCTCTAGTTTATTTTACTATCCTTGTTTCTTAATATTTTCCTCTTGGTTAGTGGTACTAGATTTGCTATTTTTCCTGCTACCATGGGGGTGGTTTTGATGGTAATTTCTAGATGCCCTCTTGGTCTACCTATGGCTTTCCTCTCTCTAGCGCTGCTTATCTTCTACTATTTTGTTATTTGAGTGGAGGTTTTTCCCTTGGATATGGATTTCAAGTGCTCTGGAGATAGTCGTGGGTTGTTGTTATGCCTTTGGGACTATTTTGTTGTGTTGTGTTGTTGCCCCTATTCATGCTTACTACTCCTTTTTATGTTTCTCTTCCTTTTTGATGGTGGCTTTGGTGGAGTTACTGCTGAGTTTTTTAGCTTGGCCACTAATCCTGCTATAACTTTTGGGTTCCTAACTTTATGTGATTGGTCTGTTATGGGTTTTGGTTGGTCGGTTGGCTGCTGGCTGGCTGCTTTCTCTGGTTGTTTGGTGCAAGATCTGGATCACTATGGACTATTTTGCCTTGGATGCTTTTCTTATATCAAGTATGCTGGCTATGATGGCCTTGATGTTTCCTCATATCTTCTCTCTAGTTGGTAGCATTATATAAGACTATAACCCTTCTCAGGAAGTTTGGATGCTCATATGTATTGTTGCCACTTGAGATGATCTTAACTGAGCCCGAGCCTTCTCTTTCTCAGCTCTCTATAAATTATTTACTTTATCCTTTTCCCTTGAGCTATGATTATTGCCTTTGTAGTGTTTTGCAAAATTCTTTTGCAAGTTGGAACTTTACAGATGGAATGAGCTTTACTCAGTCAACTCAACTATTCTTGTTGTGGCTCTTATTTATCTTGCTTTCAAAAATGGATCAAGCGCTGCTGCTGACTAGTTCTTTTACTGCTTTCAAGAGATGCATTAGTCTTATTCTATGTCTTTTTCTCATATGTTTTTTAGCTATTATAATAATTTTTGTTTTTTTTTTTGTTTTCTTTTCGTTTTCTATTGTACATAGATGGGGGTTTAGCTCTTTAGGTTTCTTGTAGTTCTAAGAGCAGTAGAACTTTCAACTGTACCCTATTAAGGACATTGTATCGTTTCCTTTTATGGTAATAAAATTCAAACTTTCTCAAAAAAAAAAACTAAACCCTAAACCCTAAACCCTAAAATTTACAACCCTAAATCCTAAAACCTACAACCTTAAACCCTAAACCCTAAACCATAATAACACTAATCCCTAAACACTAAACCGTAAACCCTAAACCCTAAAAACCTAAACTTAAACTTAATGAAATCTAAAAATAAAATAAATAAAAAACCTAAAGCTAAACAAAATAAAAAAAATAAAATAAAAACCTAAACTAAAGCCTAAACCGAAACCTAAACCAAACAATAAAATAAAATAAAAAACAAAACTAAACTAAAATAAAATAAATATAAACCAAACTAAACTAAAAGAGATATAAAGTTAAAAATAAAAAACCTTAAAAAAAACAAAACCTAAAATAAAAATAAAATAATGCTCAAATAAAATAAAATAAAAATTAAATAAAAACCTAAACCTAAAAAATAAACCTAACAATCAAACCTAAAAAAAATAAAAAATAAAACCTAAACCCTTAACTTAAAAAAAGAACTTAAACTTAAAATAAAAATAAAATTAACAAAATAAACTAAACTAAAATAAATAAAACCTAAACTTAAACCTAAACCTAAAATAAACTAAACCTAAACCTAAACAAAATAAAATAAAATAAACTAAAATTAAACCTAAACCTAAACTAAAAAATAAAACCCAAAAATAAACCTAAAATAAAAACCTAAAACCTAATCCTAAAAAAATATAATAAAAACCTAAACCTAAACATAAAATTTAAAAAATAAAACCTAAACCTTAAAAATAAAATAAAAGAAAAACTAAACTAAAAAATAAACCTAAACCTAGACCTAAATAGAAATAATAAACTAAAATAAAAAACCTAAACTAAAATAAATAAACCTAAAATATATAAACTAAACTAAAGAAAAATAAAATAAGCCTAAATAAAAATAAAAAATAAAAAAACAAAAATAAATAAATAATAAACTAAATGAACCAAAATCGACTAGTTTACTTAATTTAAATATATAATATAAAAAAATTTATTAAATAAAAAACCCTAAACCCTAAACCCTAAATCCTAAACCCTAAACCCTAAACCCTAACCCTAACCCTAACCCTAAACCCTAAACCCTAAAACCCTAAACCCTAAACCCCAAACTTTAAATAACCCTAAACCCTAAAACCCTAAACCCTACACCCTAAACCCTAAACCTTAAACCCAAACCCTAAACCCTAAATGTTAAACCCTTACCCTAAATGCTAAAACCCTAAACCTTAAACCCGACATTAACCTTAAACCCTAAGCTAACCTTAAACCCTAAACAATAAAAACCTTAAACCCTAAGCCCTAAACACTAAACCCTAACCCTAAACACTAAACCCTAAACTCTAAAACTTAAACTCTAAACCTATACCTAAAAATAAAAAATAAAATCTAAACCTAAAAACAAAATAAAAATTAAACTAAGCAAAAAAAAAAAAACCTAAACCTACACCTAAATCGACAAAATAAACTAAAATAAAAAATCTAAACTAAAATAAAGAAACTAAACTAAATAAAAATAAAAAATAAAATAAACTAAAATAAATAAAAAATAAACTAAAAAAACCTAAACCTATTGGTTTACTTAATTTAAAGAAAAATAAACAAATAATTAAATAAAAAAACCATAAACCCTAAACACTTTAAACCCTAAATCCTAAACCCTAAACCCTAAATCCTAAAGCCTAAACCCTAAAGACCATAAACACTAAATCCTAAACCCTAAACTCTAAACCCCAATGAACTTTACCTAACTAAATAAATCAACTAAAACTAACTTTTTAACACTAAAACTCAACCCTAAAACTAACTCCCAAACTCTAACCTTAAACCTAAACCCTAAACCCTAAAATCCTAAACCTTAAACCCTAAATCCTAAACCCTAAGCCCTAAATAAAAACCTGAACCTTAAACCTATAAGGAAAACTCTAAACCCTAAACCATTAACCCTAAATAGTAACCCTAAAGCATAAAATCATAAACCCTAAACCCTAAACACTAAAACCTAAACCCTAAACCCTAAACCCTAAACCCTAACCCTAAACCCTAAACCCTAAACACTAAACTAACCCTAAACCTTAAACATTAAAAAGCTAAAAAGTTAAAGCTAAACTAAATAAAACCTAAACATAAAACAAATAAAAAAATCTAAACCTAAAATAAAAATAAAATAAACCTAAACCTAAACTAAAATAAACTAAACTAAAATAAAAAAGACCTAACCCTAGGCCTAAAATAAACTAAACCTAAACATAACACTAAACTAAATAAAATTAAATAAACTAAAAATAAACTTAAACCTAAATTAAAAAAGAAAACCTAAAAATAAACCTAAAATAAAAACCTAAACCTAAACTAAATAAATAAATTAATTAAATAAATAAGCCTTTACCTCAACAAAAATAAATTAATAAACTAAATAAATAAACCTAAACCTAAACCTAAACTAAACTAAATAAACTAAAACCTAAATAAATAAATAAAAATAATTCTAAACCTAAACCTAAACTAAATAAAATTAAAAAATAAATAAACATAAAAATAAAAAAAAAACTAATCTAGACTAAAATAAATAAACCTAAACATAAACTAAAAAATAACCTAGAAACAAACCTAAATAAACATAAATAGATAAACTAAATAAACTAAACTAATAAAATAAAAATAAAAACTGAAATAAAAAAATAGACCTAAACCTATAAATAAAAAAACCTAAACAAAATAAACCAAAATAAACCTAAACCTAAACCTAAAATAAAATAAACTAAAAATCTAAACCTAAACTTAAACCTAAACCAAATAAACTAAATTGAAATAAACCTAAACCGAAATAAAAATAAAATAAACCTAAACTAAACCTAAATCAAAAATAAAAACAAAATAAAATAAACTAAATAAAACCTAAACCTAAACTTAAATGAAAATAAAACATAAACTAAACTAAATAAACCTAACTAAAAATAAAATAAAAAATAAATAAACTAAATAAAACCTAAACCTGCACCTAAATAAAATGTAAACCCTTAACCTAAACTAAACTGAATAAACCTTAAAATAAATCTAAACCTAAACTAAATAAACTAAAAACTTAATAAAATAAACTAAACTAAATTAAAACAGTAAAAATAAATAAACTAAATAATCAATAAATGAAACCTAAACCAAAAATAAACCTAAACATAGAAACCTAAACCTAAATAAACCTAAACTAAAAGAAATAAACTAAATAAATAAATAATAAAATAAACCTATTCCTAAAGTAAACTAAAAATAAAAACTTGAAAAAATCTATAAAACCTAAACTAAAAAACTAAAAAAAATATACTAAACTAAAAATAAATAAACCTAAACCTAAATTAAAAGTGAATAAAAAAATAAAAAATAAACCTAAACCTAAACATAAAGTTAATAAAAAAATAAACCCTAAACCCTAAACCCTAAAACCTTAAACCCTAAACCCTAAACCCAAAACCTTAAACCCTAAACCCTAAACCCTGAACCTTAACCCAAACCCTAACCCTAAACCCTAAACCCTAAATTAACCTTAAACCCTAAGCCCTAAACCATAAAACTTAAACTAAACCTTAAACTCTAACCCTAAACCCTAAACTCTAAACCCTAAACTCTAAAAAAACTACCTAATAAACTGAACTATAAAGAATAAACCTAACTAAACCAAAGCCCATCCTAAACACTAAACCCTAAACCTAAACCTAAACCATCCTTACCCTAAACCTCTAAACTCCTAACCTTAAACCCTAAACCCTAAGCCTAAACCCTAATTTCTAAAACTAACCCTAAACCCTAAACCCTAAACCCTATACCTGCAACCCTAAATCATAAACTCTAAACCTTAAAACCCTAAACACTAAACCCTAAACCCTAAACCCTAAACCCTAAACCCCTAACCCTAAACCCTAAACCCTAAAAATGCAAACTTAATAAAACTTAAAAATAATATAAATAATAAAAACCTAAACCTAGATAAAATATTAAAATAAAACAAAATAAAAAGCAAAACTAAAATCTAAACTTAAGCATAAATCAAAACCTAAACCTAAAAATAAAAAAATATAAAAAAACTAAACTAAACTAAAATAAATAAAAACTTAACTAAACTAAAAAAATTAAATAAACTTAAAATTAAAAGACCTAAATAAAATAAAAAGTAAATTTAAAATAAAAATAAAATTAACTTAAATTAAAAACTAATAAAAAATGTAAACCTAAAAAAATAAATCTAAAAATAAAACTTAAACCCTAAACTAAAAAAAACCTAAACCTCACATAAACAAAATAAAATAAACCTAAACCTAAACTAAAATAGATAAAACCTAAACCAAAACCTGAAATAAACTAAATCTAAACTATAAACTAAATAAAATAAAATAAACTAAAAATTAATCTAAACTTAAACTAAAAAATTAAATCTAAAAATAAAACTAAAATAAAAACCTAAAACTGAAACGTAAACCTAAAAATAAAAAATAAAACCTAAACCCAAAAAATAAAATAAAAATAAAATAAAACTAAAAAATAAACATAAACCTAAACCTAAAACATATAAAATAAATTAAAATAAAAAAACTAAACTAAAATAAATAAACCTAAAATAAATAAACTAAACTAAATAATAATAAAAAACAAACCTAAATAAAAATAAAAACTAAAATAAACTAAAATAAATAAAAAATAAACTAAATAAACATAAACTAATGGTTTACTTAATTTAAAAAAAGACCTAAACCTGAAACCCTAAACCCTAAACCACAAACTTTAAAACTAACCTTAAACCCTAAACCCTAAACCTACAACCCTAAACCCTAACCTTAACCCTAAACTCTAAACCCCAAAACACTAAAATCTTTAACCCTAAACCCTTAACCGTAAAAACCTGAAACCCTAAACTAACTTTAAACCCTAAGCTAACCCACAACCCGAAACACTAAACCTTATAAACCCTAAACAGTAAAGCCTAAACACTAAACCCTAAACCCTAAGCAATAACCCTGAACGCTAAACCCTAAAACAGTAAACCCTAAAACCTTAAACCCAAAACCCAAAACCCAAAACTCTAAACTCTAAAAACTTAAAAACCTAAACCTAAATAAAATTAATAAATAAAATAAATAAAAACCTAAACTATAGTGTAAACTTAAACCTAAAAAATAAAATAAAATAAAAACTAAAAATAAATTAAAATAAAATAAATAAAAATATAAACTAAACTAAAAAAATAACATAAACCTAAGTATTAAAAAAAATTAAACCTAAAATAGAATAAAATTAAAACTAAATAAAAACCTAAACCTAAAAAATAAACCTAAAAATAAAAATAAAATAAACCTAAACCTTAAACTAAAAAAATAAACCTAAAATAAAAATAAAATAAACAAAATAAAATGAACTTAAACCTAAACTAAAATAAAATAAACTAATATAAATAAAACCTAAATTTAAAAAATAAAACCTAAAAAAGGAAAATAAAAACCTGAACCTAAACCTAAGAAAAAAAACCTAAACCTAAAAAATAAAATAAAAATAAAACTCAACTAAAAAATAAACTTAAACCTAAAAAATAAACAAAAATAAAACACCTAAACTAAAATAAATAAACCTAAAATAAATAAACTAAACTGAATAAAAATACATAATAAATCTAAATAAAAAATAAAATACTAAAATAAATTAAAAATAAAATAAATAAACCAAAACCAACTAGTTTAAATAATTTTTTTTTAAAAAAAACCCTAAACCCTAAACCTACAACACTAAACCTACAACGCAAAACCCTAAACCCTAAACTCTTCTCCCTAAACCCTAAACCCTAAACCCTATCCCTAACCCTAAACCCTAAACCCTAAAAGCATAAACCCTAAAACCCTAAACCCTAAACCCTAAACCCTAAACCTAATTGCTAAACCCTAAAATCTAAACCCCAACCCTAAACCCTAAACCTAAACCCAAACCCTCCCTAAACCTAAAGCAACTAAATAAATTAAAAATAAACCTAAATAAATTAATAAACTTAAAACCTAAACCCTAAGAATGGGCAAAACCTTGACGACGTAAACATCAAAATGTGCTGCCTAGTGGTGGGGATCGGTGATGGATATGGAGGTGGTGGTCAGAGCAGTGGTGGTTATGGAGGTAAGAGGAGTGACAGAGGTTATAACTATGGTGGTGGTGGAGGGAGAGATCGAGGATTTGATGGTGGATCCCGCTACTCAAGAGTCGTGGTTCTGGAACTAGAGAACTAAGAACAACTGATCCGATCTAACCAACCTTCTATTTTGATGGTTCTAGTTATCTAAGCTTTTTGGTTTGCTCTATGCGCGCTCATTTTTTTCTATGTCATCGCTTGTGTTTTTGAGAACTAGGTGTGTTACTTGGTTGATGAAAGCAAAAAGAAGAAATGTTGAATCTGAATTTATTCTCTGTTAAAAAAAATCTAAAAAATAAAATAAACTGAATAGACTAAACTAAAATTGAAACTTAAATAAACTTAAACCTAAATAAATAAAATAAACTAAACTAAGTAAATAAACCTAAACTAAATAAAATAAATTAAACTAAAATAAAACTAAACATAAACATAAACTAAAACTAAATAACCTTAAACCCTAAACCTAAACCAAAAAATAAACTAAACCTAAACCTAAATAAAACTAAATAAAACCAAAACGTAAAATAAAATAAACCCTAAACAAAATAAATAAACTAAATAATTTAACAAAATAAACCTAAATAAATAAAATAAAATAAAATAAAGTAAACCTTAAACCTAAGCCTAAACCTAAATCTAAACTAAAATAAAAACCTAGACCAAAACCTAAACTAAAAATAAAAATAAAAATAAACTAAATTAAAATAAATTAAATAAAAATAAATAAATAATAAACTAAATGAAATAATAAACCAAAAAAATAAAACTAAATAAATAATAAACTATATAAATAATTCAAAATAAAGCTGAACTAAATCTAAACTAAATAAACCTAAACCTAAACCCTAAACCCAAAATAAAATAAAACTAAATAAACTAAATTAAATAAAGCCTAAACCTAAACCTAAATAAATAAATAAACTAAATGAATAAACCTAAACCTAAACCTAACTAAATAAATAAACTAAATAAATAAACCTAAACGTAAACCTAAACCTAAACTAAACTAAATAAACTAAAACCTAAATAAAAATAAACCTAAAGCTAAACCTAAACTAAATAAAACTAAAACTAAATAAACCTAAAAATAAACATTAACAAAACTAAACTAAGATAAATAAACCTAAACATATACTAAAAATAAACCTAAAAAATAACCCTAAATAAACCTAAATGAATAAACTAAATAAACTAATCTAATAAAATAAAAATAAGAACAAAAATAAAAATAAATAAACTAAACCTAAAAATAAAAAACCTAAACTAAATAAACCTAAATAAACCTAAAGCTCAACCTAAACTAAAAAAAAAACTAAAAACCTAAACCAAAACCTAAACCTAAATAAAAATAAACTAAACTACAAATAAAAATAAATCAAAACCTAAATAAAAATAAAATAAACCTAAATCCAAAATAAAAACTAAATAAAATAAACTAAATAAAACTTAAACCTAAACTGAAACCTAAATAAAATAAAACATAAACTAAATAAACTAAACTAAATAAACAACAACAACAACAACAACAACAAGCCTTAATCCCACTAGGTGGGGTCGGCTACATGAATCCTTCGTCTCCATTGTGTCCTATTATGTGTCAAATTCTCATCTAATTCAAGTATACTAAGATCATTATTTATACATCTTAACCAAGTCTTTTAGGTCTACCTCTACCTTTCTTAACATAAGGCAAATCTAATGCATCTACTCTCCTAATTCCTGGACGGCCGACGCTTTATGTGGCCAAACCATCAAGGCGACTCTCCCTAATCTTATCTACCACCTGAGCTACTCCAACTTTTTCCGAACATACTCATTTTGCATTCTATCTCTAAGAGTAAAGCCACTCATCCACCTAAGCATCCTCTCTCTGTAAACTTAACTTAGTCTTATGCTTCTTTTATTGGCCAACAGCACCATAAGTCATTGCGTGTCTTACCACCATCTTATAAAATTTTCCCTTAAGTTTAAGTGGAACTTTTCTATCACATAATAGCCGATGCATTCCTCCACTTCAACCATCCAACTTGAATTCTACTAATAACATCTCCATCTATTTCACCATCATTTTGGACAATAGAGCCTAAATATCAATCGCTCACTCTTATTAATGACTTGATCACCTAAAGTCACAACACTATCACTAAAACTTCTACCACTAAAATTACACTCCATATATTCAGTTTTTTAGATCTACTTAAACGAAAACCTTTAGACTCTAAAGTTGACCTCCATAATTCAAGTTTCTCCTCTCTCTAGTCTTATCAACAAGAAGAATGTCATCGAAAAAAGCATACACCAAGGTACATCTTCTTGTAAATGCCTCGTAAGCACATCCATAACTAAAGTAAAAAGATAAGGGCTTAATGTTGATCCTTGATGTAATCCAACTGAAATAGGAAAATATTTTGTCAATCCTCCTTGTGTTTGGACACAAGTAATAGCTCTAGTATACATATCCTTAATAACTTGAATATAACCAATATTAACTCTTTTCTGTTCTAGAACTCTCCAAAGAACATCTCTTGAGACTTTATCATAAGCTTTCTAAATCAATAAATATCATATGTAGATCCTTCTTACTTTCTCTATGCTTCTCTATCAACCCTCTTAACAAATGTATAGCATCCATAGTAGATCTACCTGGCATGAAACCAAACTGATTGTCAGAAACTATGTATCACATCGTAACCTATGCTCAATTACTCTCTCCCATAATTTTAATATATGGCACATTAACTTAATTCCTTTATAATTTGCACACTCTTGTGCATCACCTTTATTCTTAAATATAGGAACCAATAAACTCTTTCTCCACTCATCCGCATCTTTTAGTCTTTAAAATAACATTAAAAAGATTTGTAAGCCAAGAAATTCCTTGATCTCCTAAACATTTCCACACATCTATTGGAATATTATCCGATCCTACAGCTTTTCCACGTTTCATTTTCTTTAAAGCTTCACTAACTTCAGATTTACTAATACGATGATAGAAATGAAATTCTTTATTATTGTTTAGGGTATTAAGGTTGCTAAAATCAATCGTACTTTCAAATCCTTCATTGAAAAGTTTATCAAAATATCTCATCCACCTATTTTCAATATCTTTTTCTAAGAAAAGCACTTTATTATTTTCATCCTTAATACCCGACTTGAACTATGTCTTTACTTCTCTCTTAACTTATACATACATCTTTCACCTTCTTTGGTATCTATAAATCACTAAAGCTAAATTTTTGCAACATATATTGCTTTCTTAGAATCTCTACAGCCACTTTATATCTTTCCCAATTCTCAATTTTACATCTAAACTAAGTTTTATAACAATGCTTCTTTTTTATCTTTTTTTGCACACTCTGACTCCACCACCAACTATTCTTATTAAAAGAAGCTTTTCCTTTTGATTCTCCATGCACATCTTTAGCAACTTGCTTAATTTCACTTGATATTTTTTCCCACATAACATTAGCATCTTTATGAACACCCCAAATTCTAATATCTTGTAGCTTGCTCTTAAAAATATTTTATTTGTGTTCTTTAAGTGTCCCCATCTAATCCTAGGACAATAATTTAGTTTATTTTTCTCTTACAACCTTTCATCTTAAAATCTAAAACTAATAGTCGATGTTGGGTACTTAAAATTTCACTTGGTATGACCTACAATCTTTACAATTTAAACGATCTATTTTTCTTAAAAAATAATCAATCTGTGTTTTACTAGATCCATTTTTATAAGTAATAATATGTTCATCTCTTTTCTTAAAAAAAGTATTAGCAACTATAAAATCATAAGATAAAGCAAAATCTAATATAGTCCTACCTTCTTCATTAGTAACTCCAAATCCATAACCACCATGAATACTTTTAAAATCTTCTACTACTCTACCAACATGTCCATTTAAATCTCCTCCAATAAATTTTTTCTTCAAGAGGTATCGTTGTATTAATCCCTCTAATTCATTCCAAAATTTTTCTTTTACGCTTACCTCCAAGACTTGAGGAGCATAGACACTTATAACATTGATAATCTTAGTATCAACAATAATCTTTAAAGCTATTATCTCCACATCTATTAATACTTATAACATTATCCTTCAAACTTTTATCTATAATCACACCTACACCATTTCTAGTTCTACTTTTACCTGATACCAAAGTTTAAAACCTAAACTATCAATCTCCTTGGCCTTCTCACCAACCCATTTAGTTTCTTGAACACATAAAATATTTATCTTTCTATGACCCATAATATCTATTAATTCCATTAATTTACCTGTAAGAGTACCAATATTCCAAGATCCTAACCTAATTCTAGTTTCATGGACTAACTTTGCCCGCATCCGTCCAAAATGTGGGAACCCTTGCTTATTTAACACCGCAGAGGCCGTTTCTAGCACATTTTTCATCAGATTCAAGATACTCTGCCGCCTGTGGACGCCTCTAGCATTAACACAATGATTTAAAGGATTCATGTCATGATTATTTCAACAAATTTTACGCTGGCTGTCGACTACCTAACGCAACCCTCCACTTTTTGCATTCGGACTTGGGACCGGCAATGGTAGTGCTAAACTAAACTAAATAAACCTAAAATAAAAATTAAATAAAAATTAAATAAACTAAATAAAACCTAAACCTAAATAAAACCTAAACCTGAACCTAAAGTAAACTAAATAAACCTAAAAATAAACCTAAACCTAAACTAAATAACTAAAAACTAAATAAAATAAACTAAACTAAACAAAAAAAACTAAATACTAATAAACTAAATAAAAAATAAATAAAACCAAAACCTAAAATAAACTTAAACCAAAAAACCTAAAATTAAATAAACCTAAACTATACTAAAATAAAACCTAAACTAAAAATAAATAAAAAATAATGTAAAATAAATTAAAATAAAAAATAAAACCTAAACCTAAACCTAAACCTAAATTAAAAAAAATAAACTAAATAAATAAACAACAAAATAAACTTAAATAAACCTATACTTAAACTACACTAAAAATAAAAACTTAAAAAATAAAGAAAACCTAAACTAAAATAAAACCAAAAAATAAACTAAACTAAAAAATAAATAAACCTTAACCTAAACTAAATAAACAAATAAAAATAACCTAAACTATTTAAAAACCCTAAACCTAAACCCTAAACCTAACCCAACTAAAATCACCTAATAAAACCTTAAAACCATAAACCTAACCATAAACCTAAACCTAACCTAAACCCCAGCCCTACCCCTAACCTAACCCTAAACCCTACTAAACTCCTAAACTTAAAACTAAACCCCAACCCTAAAACCCTAAACTCTAAACCTAAACTAACCTAACCTAAACCCTAAGTCTAAAACCTAAACCCTAACTAAACCTAACTACCTAAACCTAAACCCAACCTAAACTTAAACCTAAATCCTAAAAAACCTAACTTAAAACTTAAAACTCCTAAACCTAAACCCTAACTTACCAATTAAAACCTAAAACTTAACCCTAAGCCTAAAATTAAACCTAAACCCCACCTAACTAAACTTAAACAAACTTAAAACCTAAACCCAACTAAACTAAAAACCCCTAAACCTAAACTAAACTCCAAATAACTAACTAAAATTAAACTAATTAAACCTACTCCTAAACCTAAACTAAACTCCAAACTAAACTAACTAAACCTAAACTAAACTAACCCTAAAATACTAAACCTAAACTAAACCCTAAAAACTACCTAAACCTAAACCTTAAACCCTAAACCTAAACCTAAAATAAATAAAACCTAAATAAATACCTAAAAACCTAAAAATAAAATAAAAAAAATAAAATAAAATAAAATAAAATAAAACCTAAATAAAAATAAATAAAATAAAAGTAAAAAAAACTAAAATAAAATTTAAACTAAAACTAAACCTAAAAATAAAATAAAAAAAAAATAAAAAAAAAACTAAATAAACAAAATAAATAAATAAAAAACTAAAGAAAATAAAACTAAACTAAATAAAAAATAAAATAAACCAAAAAATAAAATAAAATAAAACTAAATAAAACTTTAAACTAAAAATAAAATAAAATAATAACCTAAAATAAAAAATAAACCTAAATAAACCTAAAAAATAAAATAATAAAACCTAAAAAAATAAAATTAAAATAAAATAAAACTAAAAAATAAACATAAACCAAAACCAAAACCTTAAAAGTAAACTAAAATAAATAAACCTAAAATAAATAAACAAAACTAAATAAAAATAAAAAATAAACCTAAATGAAATTAAAAATAAAATTAATTAAAATAAATAAAAAATATACTAAATAAACCTAAACCTAGTGGTTTACTTAATTTAAAAAATAAAAACCCTAAACCCTAAACCCTAATACCTAACCTAAAATCCTAAACCTTAAACCCTAAAATTAACCCTAAATCATAAACCTTAAACCCTAAACCAACAACCCTAAACTTACAACCCTAAACCCTAACCTTAACCCTAAACCCTAAACCCTAAACTCTAAAACCCTAAAACCCTTAATCTTTAACCCTAAACAAACCCTAAACCCTAATCCCTAAATTGTAAAAACCCTAAACCCTAAACTAACCCTAAACCTTGAGCTAACCTTAAACCCTAAAGCCTAAACACTAAATCGTAAACCCTAAACCCTAAACCTTCACCCTAAACCCTAAACCCCAAAACCCTAAATGTTAAAACCTTAAACCCTAAACCCCAGACACAAAAAACCTAAAAACCTAAACCTGAACTAAATAAAACCTAAAATAAAATAAATAAATAAACTTAAACCTAAATAAAATAAGAAAATAAAATAACATAAAACATAAACTAAAACCTAAAGCTGAACCTAAAAGTAAAATAAAATAAACATAAAAGTAAACTAAAATAAAATAAATAAATAATAAACTAAACTAAAAAATAAAATAAAATTAATAATTAAAAATCTAAATAAAATAAAAACTAAACATAAAGTAAAAATAAAATAAGCCTAAAATTAAATTAAATTAAACTTAAACCCTAAACTAAAAAAAATAAAAATAAAATTAAAATAAAATAAACCTAAACTTAAACTAAAATAAATAAAACCCAAACCTAAACCTAAAGTCAACTAAACCTGAAATTAAACCTAAGCTAAATAAAATAAAACAAACTAAAAATAAACCTAAACCTAAACTAAAAAATAAAACCTAAAAATAAACCTAAAATAAAAAGTAAAACCTAAATTTTAAAAAATAAAATAAAAACATAAACATAAACCTAAAAACAAAATATAAAATCTAAGCCTAAAAAATAAAATAAAAATAAACCTAAACCTAAACTAGAAAATAAAACCTAAAAATAAACCTAACCCTAAAAAAACAAAATAAAAACATGAACCTAAACCATAAAAAAACCTAAACCTAAAAAATAAAATAAAAATAAAACTCAAGTAAAAAATAAACCTAAACATAAACCTAAACCTAAAAAAATAAACTAAAATAAAAACCTAAATAAAAATAAATAAACTAAACTAAATAAAAATATAAAATAAACCTAGATAATAATAAAGATTAAAAGAAACTAAAATCAATAAAAAATAAACATAAACCTTTTTATTTTAAAAAAAAATTAAACGTTAAACCAACAACACTAAACCTATAACTCTTAACCCTTAACCCTAAAAAACCCAAAACCCTAAACCCTAAACCCTAAACCCTAACCCTAACCCTAAACTCTAAACCCTAAACCCTAAATCCTAAACCCTAAACTCTAAACTCGAAACCTAAACCCTAACCCTAAACCCTAAACCATAAACCCTAAACCCCAAACCCTAAACCCTAAACCTAAACCTAAAGTAACTAAATAAATTAAAAAATATACCTAAACCCTAAAACCTAATAAACTTAAACCTAAACTTAAACCCTAAGAATGGGAAGAACCTTGACGGTTGGAACATCACCGTCAACCAAGCTCAGTATAGATCTGTCGGTGGAGGCAAAGGTAGAGGCGATTATCATAGTCCTGGTGGGGATCCGGAGGTGATGGTGGATATGGTGGTGGTGGTCAGAGTAGTGGTGGTTATGGAGGTAGGAGGAGCCAATGAGGTTACAGCCGTCATGGTGGTGGTGGGAGAGATCGAGGATATGATGGTGGATCCCGCTACTCACGAGGTCAAGGTGGTTCTAATGGGAACTAGAGAAATTGAAGAACGGTCGATCCGATCTGCTGCTTATGGAACTCTGTCTTTATGGTAAAGACAATTCTAGTTAACTAGGGTTTTTTATTTGCTCATTGTGTGTTCATTTTTTATCTATGTCGTCGCTTGTGTCTTTGAGAACTTGGTGTGTTACTTGTTTGTTGAAATCAAAAAGAAGAAATGTTGAATCTGAATTTGTTCTCTATTAAAAAAAATCATAAACCCTAAACCATAAACTAAAACTAAACCGTAAACCTAAAACATAAACCCTAAACCCTAATCTGTGAAGAATAAAAAAATAAAAAAATTAAAAATACCCTAACCCTAAATACTAAACCGTAAAACTAACCTTAAACCCTAAACCTTAAATCCTAAACCTACAACACTAAACCGTAAACCCTTAAACATAAAACTCTAAATCCCAAACCCTAAATCGTAAACCCTAAACCTTAACCCTAATAAGAAACTAATAAAATAATAAACTAAACAAACTAAAACTAAAACTGGTAAATCATAAACTATAATTAATAAGTAATAAACTAAAATAAAAATTAATAAAACTAACTAGACTAAACTTACTAAATAATAATTAAGAAACTAAAAAACTAATAATCATAAAAACTATCTAAACTAATAAACAAACTAATAACTAAATTAAACTTAAACAAAAAACCTCGCTAATAAATTAACAAAAAATAAACTAAACTAATAAAACTAATAAAAAGTAAACTAAACCCAAAATAATAATTAAAATTAAAGTAATAAACTAACTAAACTAAACCCTAATAAATAACTAACTAATAATAATAACTAACTAATAAACCTAAACCCTAAAAATGACTAACCTAATAAATAACTAACTAATCAAAAAATTAAACTGAATAACTAAACTAATAATAACTAAACTAACTAAACTAAAACTAATAATTAATAAACTAATTAAATAACTAATAAATAACTAATAATAATAACTAACTAATAACTAAATTAAACTAATAAACTAATAAAAGAACTAAACCTAATAATAAACTAACTAAATAATAATAATATAAACTAATAATAAAACAAAAACTAAATAACTAATAACAACTAACATTAAACTAATAAACTAATAATAAACTAAACTAAATAAAACAAATAACTAAATAAATAGATAATAATAATAATAAACTAAACTAATAATAAACTAAATAATAAATAAAACCTAAATAAATAAACTAAACCTAATAATAAACAAACCAAATAAACTAACTAATAAAAAAGTAATAAAACTAACTAAACCAATAAACTAATAACTAAGAATAATAAAAAATAAACTAAAGTAAAAACTAATTTTAACTAAAAAATGCTAAATAATAATAAAATATAATAACATAAGAACGTACTGGACTAAACTAATAATAATAATGAACTAAATAATAAATAACTAAAACTAAACAAAACAAAACACTAAATTAACTAAATTAATAAATAATAATAAATAAAATAAAAATTAACTAATAAAACTAATAATAACTAAACTAATTAAATAAATAACTATTAACTAAACTTAGTAAAACTAATAAATTAATATTAATAATAACTAAAACTAATAATATTAATAATAATAATAATAATAATAATAATAATAACTACATAAACTAAACACTAAGCCACTAAACCTAAATTAATAAAAGTACAATAAAATTAATAATAATAAAATAAACTAAAGTAAAATAATTAATAACTAAAATAATAAAACTAATAATAACAACTAAATAATAATTAAAAGAAATAATAAACTAATAATAAACTAAACTAAAACTAACTAATAATTAACTAATAAAATAGAATAAACTAATAAATAATAAACTAAAAACCTAATAATAACTAATAAAAAACTATAACTTATAATAAAATAAATAAAACTAATAATAAATAACTAATAACCTAAAACTAATAACTAATAAACTAATAAACTAATAGACAAACTAACTAAAAAAATAAAGTACTAAAACTAAACTAATTAATAAATAAACCTAAACCTTAATAAATAGTAAACACTAAAACTAAACTAATAAACTAATAATAATAACTAATATTAAATAACTAAATAACTAATTGAAACTAAACCCTAAACCTAAATTAATAAACCATAAAAACTAACTAATAAATTAACATAATAATAACTAAACCTAATAAACTAACTAATAAATAATAATAAACTAATAATAAAACACGTAACTAAAAAAATTAATAATAACTAACTAATAATAGACTAAAAAACTAATAGCTAAATAAAACAAAACTAACTAAATAACTGAACAAAATAACTAAACTCATAATCCTAATAAATAAACTAATAATAAAAAAACTAACTAACAATAACTAAACTAATAAAAACTAATAATAATAATAATAATAACTAATAACTAATTAACTAAACTGACAAACTAATAATAATAAAACTAATAATATGCTAACTAATGAATAACTAAATAACTAAACCTTAAACCCTAACTAAATAAAAAAACTAAATAATAATAATAAACTAATAGTAATAAAGATAAAATAATAATAATAATAATTAACTAAAGAAAAAAAAACTAAACTAAAATAAAACAAATAATAAACCAACTAACTAAACTAATAATAATAATAAATAATAATAAATTACTAATAATAACTAATAAAAAACTAAACCATAAAGTAAACTGAAAAACTAATAATAATAAGCTAATAAACCAAAACCCACAACTAAACTAAATAAACTAATAAACTAAACCAACCCCCCCCCCCAAACTAACCTAAAATAATAATAACTAAAAGTAAAACTAATAAAACTAAATAAATAACCTAATTAAAACTAAACTAACTAAATTAAACATAAAACTGATAATAAACTAATAATAACCTAAAACTAATAAAACCTAATAATAACTAATAAGCACTAAACCTAAAACTAAACTAAACACTATTATTCAGTGATTTTGGAATCCATCACGTTCTTGGTGAGTTTTTGAGTGCTTTCTCTCTTGGATTTCGTATAAATTTTCAGCCTTGGGCCGATCTTGACTTGTTCTTGTCACGGCATTGTGACTCTAGGGTCAGCTTCTTCAAACCCATGGGGTAAATCCCATGTGCCGATGAATCCCATTGGGGCATCAGATTTTTTGGGTAATCCTACCTTTAAATTAACTACTATTACTAAATATTTCAAAGAGGCTTTAGCTGGTAAGAATTCCTCCACCAAGCCTCCTTTGAATTTGCTTCATACAACTTTTAAAGGTACTTTGACAATTATGATTTCAGATGAGGATATTGAAAGATTAACTGAGCCTTCTGCTTTTTCTTTGATTGGAAAGTTTTAATTTAAAAGGACAAAGAAGGAAGATATTTGTTCTTTTTTTCATAGCTTAAATCTGGTTCTTTTTCCATTGGGCTGATTGATGCAAGGCATGTTCTGATTAAACTTTCTAATGACATTGATTACGGAATAACTTTTTTAGTCATTTTTTTTAATTGTCAAATGCATATTCTGAAGTGGACACCTCTGTTTGATGTTAATGAAGACTCTCCTATTATTCCCATTTGGATTTCATTACCTAACTTGTGGATTCATCTATTTAATCATCAGATTCTTTATGTTATTGGGTTGATTTTTGGTTAGCCTTTGCAAGTTGATCAAGCAACAGCTGCTTCCTCTAGACCGTATGTTGCTAGAATTCTTGTAGAGATTGATATTACTAAAAAATACATGAAAGACATTTGGTTGGGTTTGAAGAAATATGATTATTTTTAGAAGGTTGTTTTTGAGAACTTTCCCATTTTTTGTAATCATTGTAAGATTCATGGGCATGAAATTTCTAAATGCTTTATTACTCATCCCTTTCTTAGGAAGAAAATCACCAGTAAGAATTCAATTGTTGAAAAAAATTATGATTCACTCAAGTTGGATAAATGAAAATCTGCTTTTCAAAATTTTGATGTTTTGTAAAACCAAATTTTTGAATCTTCTGAAAAAGTATTACATATTAATGATTTGTCTAATACGAAAGGTAATTTTGATGTTTCTAAAATTTTTTTAACTAATAATCATGCTCTAAGTGTTTCTTTTGATGATTCTATTAAAGGGAAGACTTTAGAGGCTGTGGTTAATGATTCCAATGGTTTGGGTGTTGTGCATAAGTCCTTTCATTATTATGGTTCAAATATTGTTGTTGCTAACACCATTTCTTCCAATCAATTAGATGTTGTTTCTCTTTCTCCTATGTCTGCTTTAGATCATGGGAAAGAGACTATTTCTTTTCCTTCATTGATTGAGAATGGTGGTGAAAAAATGTTCTTATTTTTGATATTTTAACTTCTAGTCCTGACAATCTTGTTAATATTAGTGATCCTTCTTTTAAAAATTAATATTTAGATACCTGTGATAATTCTCTCATTGTGAATAGCTCTATTTCAATTCAAAATGATGGTTTTTCTATGGTTGGTAATTATGTTCAAAATTTTGGTAATATGTTATGTGTTTCTAAGGGATTTGAATCTTATTTTAATCCCTTACATGAAGATTGTACTGAAAATCTGGATTCTACTTCTCTTACTATTTTATGAATGAAGATAGGGAGGATACTCTTCAGATTTTGTTGGAAGATAAAAATATTGATAATTATCTTCTTAATAAAGCTATTTTCGATCCTTCTTTCACTTCTGATTCTGAAATGCATACTATTTCTGATTTTCCTTTTTCTGATGTTGTGGATGATTATGAATGCTCTTCTTTGAAATTTATAGTTTGATCCCATGCCTTTATAATAATATGATTCATTTTGGATGAAGATTTTTTGGAGAAAGGGCATGGTTATAAACTATCTAAGAAGAAAAATAAAAAAGTGTTGATTTATGCCCTCCTCACTGTCGAGGGTTACTTGTTCCAAACTTCTTGGAAATAATCTTTCCTATCCTTGGGAGGTTTTGCTTTTTTTGTTTTTTTTTCTTGAGCTTTGTCAGTTTTTTTTTTGCTAGAGTATTATTTTAATTTTCCTCCTTCTAGATTAGTATTTTTGGCTTCCTATTTGGTGTTTTTTTTTTTGTTCCCTTTGGTTGGTTGGTTTTGTGCTGGTGGATTTGTTCCTATTGGCTTTTGGTTTGTGCTTTTGCTCTCTTTGTTGGTGGTAGGTTGAGCTTTTTGTCTTTAGCATGTGGTTTGTCCATTATTATTTCAGCTATTTATTTTATTTTATCGACCTTCTTCTTTTTTTTTTATTGGTTGTTCTCTTCTTCTCTTGGTCTATTTTTCTTGGGTGCATTGTGTGTTGCTTTGGTAGTCTTTCCTTTGTTGCCCTTGGTGGCTTTGATTGGTGTTGTGGGTCTATATTTGGCCTTGGTGTGGTTTTGATTGAGGTTGTGGGTCTATTCTTTTCTTGAGGCACTTTTTTCTCCCTCTTTTTTAAGAGGTGTTCATATTTAGTTTTGTTGGGATTGCCTTATGTTAATTTTATATGTTGCGCTCCTCTCACTTTATGTTTCCTTAGCTTCACTTTTACTTTGGCTGGTTGGCTATTATGATTGGTTTATATTTTTCTTTGGCTGGGATGACTATGATGATATGATGGATTTTTTCCTTGATATTTTTATGGCTAGTGACTTTTCCTATTTGTAACCCTTCTTTGGAGCTGGATACACTTAGGATTTGATGCCCTTCCTTACTGTGATTATCCTTCTTTCCTCATATCTGAGCCTGAGTTTTTTTTCTCTTTATGTTTTTTATTCTCCTTCTGGCTGAGACTTCTTATAGGTTGTAGCTTCTCTTTTTCAGTTGGTCTCTTCTTCTTCTTGGAGGAAGTTAGAGTCTTACTGATCGTCTATTTTTTCTTAGATGGCTAGAGTTGTCTTTAGTTGTAGGTTGCAAGTTTCCTTTTCTTATGCATCTTCGTCTCTTTGGCGGTTCTTTTGGAGCTCTGTGGATTCTTCCCCTTTCCTATCTTTTGCTTGTCATTTTTAGTTTAGTCTTTGTTTTTTTTCTTTATTGCTCTTGATGTATTAGTTTAGGGACTAAACTCTTTAGGATTCTTCTGTAGCAAATTTGAGTAGTAGTTTTTTTCTTTTTGAGTTTAGTCTTAAATGTAGTCTTCTTGTACCTAATTTTCTGAGCAATTATTTCCTTTTAGTTAAAAAAACCCTAAACCCTAAACCCTAAAAATCCTAAATCCTAAAGCCTAAACACTAAAACCTAAACCCTAAACCTTAAACCCTAACCCTAAACCCTAAACCCTAAACCCTAAACCCCAAAGCCTAAACTGCAAACCTTAAACCCTAAAAACCTAAAAACCTAAACCTAAACTATATAAAACCTAAAAATAAAATAAATAAATATAAACTAAACCTAAATAAAATAAAATACAAATAAAATAAAAACTTAAACTAAAAGCTAATCCTAAACCTAAAAATAAAATTAAATAAAAAATAAAAATACACTAAAATAAAATAAATAAAAACCTAAACAACACTATAAATAAATAAAATTAACCTAACAATAAAAAACCTAAATTAAATAAAAACTAAACATAAAATAAAAATAAAATAAAAATAAACTAAAATAAAATAAAAACTAAATAAAAACTTAAACCTAAAAAATAAACATAAAAAATAAATAAAAAATAAAACCTAAACTATAAACTAAAAAAAACTAAACCTAAAATAAAAAATAAAATAAACAAAATAAAATAAACCTAAACCTAAACTAAAATAAACTAAACTAAAATAAATAAAACCTATACCTAAACCTAAAATAAACTAAACCTAATCCTAAACCTAAACTAAATAAAATAATATAAACTAAAAATAAACCTAAACCTAAACTAAAAAATAAAACCTAAAAATAAACCTAAAATAAAAACCTAAAACCTAAACCTAAATAAATAAAATAAAATCCTAAACCTAAAAATAAAAAATAAAGCCTAAACCAAAAAAAATAAAATAAAAATAAAACTCAACTAAAAAATAAACCTAAACCTAAAAAATAAACTAAAATAAAAACCCGAAACAAGAAATAAATAAACCCAAAATAAAAAACTAAACTAAATAAAAATAAAAAATTAACCTAAATAAAAATAAAAAATAATATAAACATATATAAAAAATAAACCAAATAAATAAAATAAACCTAAACCTTCCAGTTTACTTAATTTTAAAAGAAAAACCTAAACCATACATCCTAAACCCTAAAAGCTAAACCTACAACACTAAACCTACAACCTTAAACCGTAAACCCTTAACCCTTAACCTTAAACCCCAAAAGCATAATCCCTAAAACCCTAATCCCTAAACCCGGGTTGAGTTGATTTTTATCAAAGGTGATCCTAAAGAAGTGAGCGAAGAGGTTGCAAAATTTAAAGTTGGTGCTCCTGCCCATGTTGGTCTTGTTACACCTATTAATGTTGTGGTTCCTCCAAGCAACACTGGTCTAGATCCTTCTTAGACTTCTTTCTTCCAGGTTCTCAACATCCCGACTAAGATTAACAAGGGTACTATTGAAATTATCACCCTAGTTGAGCAGATTAAAAAAAGTGATAAGGTGGGATCCACAAAGGCTGCTCTCCTCGCAAAGCTGGGGATTAGGCCATTCTCTTATGGCCTTGTCATCTAGTCTATGTATGATGGATCGGTGTTCAGTCCTGAGGTGCTTGATCTCACTAACGATGATCTCATCGAGAAGTTTTCAGCAAGCCTTTCAATGATCACTTCTCTTTCACTGGCCCTCTTTTATCCCACCCTTGCTGTAGCAGCGTACATGTTCATCAATGCTTACAAGAATGTCCTTGCCATCGTAATTGCTCCTGATTACACATACCCACAGGACAAGAAGGTTAAGGAGTATTTGCAGAATCCTAGAAAATTTGATGTGGTTACTGCGCCTGATGCTTCAGCTACTCCTTCTACTGCTACAACTCTGACAACTATAGAGGGAGAGAAGATGGAAGAGCTTACTGAGGAATCTAATGATGATATTTGTTTCAGAATGTTTGAATAAGCTTTGATGGCCTTCTATATAAAATTTTATTATCTCTAGGAGTTAAATCATTATGTGAAATACTATTTTTGTGAATTATTTAATTGCATTTTATTTTATCCTATTTTATTAGTTGTTAAAGGAAAATGTTTTATTTGATTTGGTAATTTCTTGTTTGTTTTGGAATCATTGGAGTTTAAAAAAAATTTAAAAAAAACCCTAAACCCTAAACCCTAAACCCTAACCATAAACCCTAAACATTAAACCCCAAACCTTGAACCTAAACCTAAAGTAACTAAATAAATTAAAAAAATAAACCTAAACCCTAAAACCTAATAAACCTAAACTTAAACCTAAACCCTAATAATGAGTAGAACCTTGATGGCAGGAACATCACCGTCAACTAGGCTCAGTCTAGATCTAGTGGTGAAGGCGAAGGCGGAGGCGATTGTTATCACAGTGATGGTGGGGGATCTGGAGGTGTTGGTGGATATGGAGGTGGTGGTTAGAGCAGTGGTGGTTATGGATGTGAGTGGAATGATGGAGGTTACATCCATGGTAGTGGCGAAGGGAGAGATCAGGGTCATGCTGGTGGATACTACTACTCGAGAGGCCGGGGTGGTTCTGATGGGAACTAGAGAAACTGAAGAATGATCGATATGATTTGCTGCTTATGGAACTGTGTCTTTATAGTAGAGATGGTTTAGTTATCTAGGGTTTTTGATTTGCTCTATGAGTGCTCATTTTTTATCTATATCATCGCTTATGTCTTAGAAAACTTGGTGTTTTACTTGGTTGATGAAATCGAAAAGAAGAAATGTTGACTCCGAATTTGTTCTCTATTAAAAAAAATAACCAAAAACCCTAAACCCTAAACTAAAACCTAAATACTAAACCCTAAATCCTAAACCCTAAAACCTAAAAATAAAAAAATTAAAAAAACCCTAAACCCTAAACCTACAACCTTAAACCATAAACCCTAAACTTTAAAACCCTAAACCACAAAACCAAAACCAAAAACTCTAAACCATAAACCCTAAACCTTAAACCCTAAACCCTAAACCATAAAAACCCTAAATCCTAAACACTAAACCCTAAACCCTAAACCCTAAACCCAAACCTAAATCCTAAACCCTAAAACCCCAAACCTCAAACCCTAAACCCTAAACCTTAAACCCTAAACCTTAAACCCTAAACTTCAAAAACCTAAAAACCTAAACATAAACTAAATAAAACATAAAAACAAAATAAATAAAAAAACTAAACTTAAATAAAATAAAAAAATGAAATAAAATTAAAACCTAAAGAAAAAAATAAACTTAAAACTAAAAATAAAATAAAATAAAAAATAAAAATAAACTAAAATAAAATAAACGAAATCCTAAACTATATTAAAAAATAAAATAAACCTAAGAAGAAAAAACTTAAATAAAATAATAACTATACATAAAATACAAATAAAATAAACCTAAAATAAAATAAAATAAAAACTAAATCAAAACCTAAACCAAAAAAAGAAACCTAAAAATAAATAAAAAATAAAAGCTATACCCTAAATTTAAAAAAAAAAACTAAATCTAAAATAGAAATAAAATAAAATAAATGTAAACCTAAACTAAAATAAATAAAAACAAAAATCTAAACTTAAAATAAACTAAACCTAAACTAAATAAAATAAAAACAAACCTAGACCTAAATTGAAAAATAAAACTTAAAAATAAACCTAAAATATAAACCTAAACCTAAACTTATAAATATAAAATAAAAACTTAAACCTAAACCTAAAAATAAAAAATAAAGCCTAAACCTAAAAAAACCTAAAAATAAACCTAAACCTATACCTAAACCTAAAAAAATAAACTAAAATATAAAACCGAAACTAAAATAAATAAATCTAAAATAAATAAACTAATCTAAATAAGATTAAAAAATGAACTTAAACCTACTAGTTTACTTAATTATACAAAAAAATAAAAATCAAAAACCCTAAACCCTAAACCCTAAAAAACCCTAAACCCTAAACCCAAATCCCTAAACCATAAACCCTAACACTAAAACTTAAACCCTAAGACCCTAAACCCTAAACCCTAAACCCTAACCTTAAACACAAAACCCTAAACCCTAAACCCTAAACCTAAACCTAAAGTAACTAAATAAATTAAAAATTAAACCTAAACCCTAAAACAAAACAAACCTAAACCTAAACCCTATGAATGGGAAAAATCTTATTGTTAATAACATCACCTTCAACTAGGCTTAGTCTAGATCTAGTGGTGGATGTAAAGACGGAGGTGGTGGTTATCACAGTGGTGGTGGGGGAACTGGAGGTTTTGGTGGATATGGAGGTCATGGTGGGAGTAGTGGTGGTTATGGAGGTGGGAGGAGTGACAAAAGTTACAGCATGGTGGTGTCAGAGGGAGATATCGGGGATATGATGGTGGATCTCGCTACTCGAGTGGCCAGGGTGGTTTTGATGGGAACTAGAGCAACTAAAGAATGATCGATCCAATCTGCTGCTTATGGAACAGTGTCTTTATAGTAGAGATAGTTTTAGTTATCTTGGATTTTTGATTCTGATCTATTGCTTATGGATCTGTGTCTTTATAGTAAAGACAATTCTAGTTATCTAGGGTTCCTGATTTGCTTTATGTGTGTTTATTTTTTATCTATGTCGTTGCTTGTGTCCTAGAAAACTTGGTCTGTTACTTGGTTGATGAAATTAAAGTGAAGAAATGTTAAATCTAAATTTATTCTTAATTAAAAAATAACCAAAAATCCTAAAACCTAAACTAAAACTTGAACCCTAACCCTAAAACCTAGACACTAAACAATAAACCCAAGAAATAAAAAATATTAAAATAAAAAAAACCCTAACCCTAAAACTAAGCCTAAACCCTAAACCTACAACCCTAAACTATAAATCCTAAACCATAATCACTAAAACTCTAATCGCCAAATCCTAATAAACCCTAAACCCTAAACCCTGAATCCTAAACCCTAAAATCCCTAAACACTAAAGCCTAAATAATAAACCATAAACCCTAAACCCTAAAAACCTAAAAACCAAAACATAAACTAAATAAAACCTAAAAATATGATAAATAAATAAACCTAAATGTAAATAAAATAAAAAAAATAAAATAAAAAAATAAAATAAAATAAAAACCTAAACTAAAACCTAAACCTAAAGATAAAAATAAAATAAAATAAAATTTAAAATAATCTAGAATAAAAAAAAACTTAAACTAAACATAAAAATATAGTAAACATAAAATAAAATAAAATAAAAACTAAATAAAAACCAAAACATAAAAAATAAACCCAAAAATAAATTAAAAATAAAACCTAAACTAAAAAAAATACCTAAACCTAAAACAAAAATAAAATAAACAAAATAAAATAAATCTAAACCTAAACTAAATTGAAATAAATAAAACTTAAACCTAAACCTTAAATAAACTAAATCTAAACCAAAACCTAAACTAAATAAAATAAACTAAACTAAAAATAAACATAAACCTAAACTAAAATATAAACCTAAAAATAAATCTAAAATAAAAACCTAAAACCTAAACCTAAAAAAATAAAATATAAACCTAAACCTAAACCTAAATTAAAAAATAAAACCTAAACCTAAAAATTTAAATAAAAATAAAACTCAACTAAAAAATAAACCTAAACCATAGCATAAACCTAAAAAAATAGACTAATATAAAAACCCTAAACAAAAAATAAATAAACTTAAAATAAATTAACTAAACTAAATAAAAATCAAAAATAAACATAAATATAAATAAAAAATAAAATAAATAAAAATAAATAAGAAATAAGCTAAATAAACCTAAACCTATGGGTTTACTTAATTTAAAAAATATATAAAAAAACCCTAAACCTGAAATCCTAAACCCTAAAACCAAAACCATAAACCCTAAACAATAAAACTAATCCTAAACCTTCAACCCTAAATCTACAACAATAGACCTTCAACCCTAAACCCTAAACCCTTAATGGCAAGAACATCACCAACTAAGCTCGCCTAGATCCGCAAAGGGAGGCTAAGCAGAGAGGTGATTATCGCAGTGGTGGTTAGGGATCCGAGGTGCTTTTGGAAGGTGGTACTGTGAGCAAGGGTGGGAGGAGGAGGAGCATGGAGGCACGTGGTGTAAGGGAGAGATCGATGATATGATGGTGGATCCCGCTACTCAGGAGGCCCGGGTGGTTCTGATGGGAACTGGAGAAATTGAAGGATGGTTGATCCGACCTGCTGCTTATAGAACTCTATTTTTATAGTAGAGACAGTTCTCGTTATCTAGAATTTTTGATTTGCTCAATGCGTGTTCAAATTTTATCTATGTCGTCACTTGTGTCTTTGAAAACTTGGTGTGTTACTTATTTGATGAAATCAAAAAGAAGAAATGTTGAATCTGTTCTGCTAAAACCAAAACCCTAAACCATAAACTAAAACCTGAACCCTAAACCTAAAACCTAAACCCTAAACCCTAATCCCTAAAGAATAAAAAAATAAAAAAATAAAAAAAACCCTAACCCTAAATGCTAAACCATAGAACTAACCTTAAAGCCTAAACCCTAAACCCTAAACCCTATAACATAAGCTCTAAAATTTTAAACCCCGAACCCTAAATCGTAAACCCTAAACCCTAATAAAAAATAATAAAACACTAAACTAAACTAACTAAAACTAAAACTAATAAATAATAAACTAAAATTAATAAATAATAAATTGATAATAAATTAAAATAAAAATAATAAAATTAACTAAACTAAATTAAATAAATAATAATTCAAAATAATAAATAAATAATAACAAAAACTAACCAAACTAACAAACAAAATAATAACTAAATTAAACATAAACAAAAAACCCCACTAATAAACTAACTAAAAATAAACTAAACTAATAAAACTAATAAAAACAAAACTAAACTTAAACTAACAACTAAAACTAAAGTAATAAACTAACTAAACTAAACCCTAATAAATAACTAAATAATAATGATAACTAACTAATAAACCTAAAACCTAAACATGACTAACCTGATAAATAACTAACGAATAAAAGAATTAAACCCAATAACTAAACTAATAATAACTATACTAACTAAACTAAAATTAATAGCTAATAAACTAATTAAACAACTAATAAATATGTAATAATAATAACTAACTAATAACTAAAACTAATAACTAAATTAAGCTAATAAACTAATAAAATAACTAAACCTAATAATAAGCTAACTAAATAATAGTAACTGAAACTAATAATAAAACTAAAAAAAACTAATAAACTAAAACTAAATAAGTAACAACAACTAACACTAAACTAATAAACTAATTACAAACTAAACTAAATAAAACAAATAATTAAACAAATAATAATAAAAATTATAATAATAATAATAATGATAATAATAATAATAAACAAAACTAATAATAAACTAATTAATAAATAAAACCTAAATAAATAAACTAAACCTAATAATAATAAACAAACCTAATAAACTAACTAATAATAAACCAATAAAACTAACGAAACTAATAAACTAATAACTAAGAATAATAAAATTAATCTAAACTTAAAACTAATTTTAACTAAAAAAACACTAAATAATAATAAAACATAATAACATAAAAACTAACTAGACTAAATTAATAATAATAATAAGCTAAATAATAAATAACTAAAACTAAACTAAACTAAACACTAAACTAACTAAGTTAATAAATAATAATAAACAAAATATAAACTAACTAAATAAAACTAATAATAACTAAACTAACAAAATAAATAACTAATAATTAAACTAAATAAAACTAATAAATTAATATTAATAATAACTAAAACTAATGATAATAATAATAATAATAAAACTAAATAAACTAAACACTAAACCACAAAACTTAAATTAATAAAACTAATAATAATAAAAATAATAATAAAAAAATAAACTAAAGTAAAATAACTAATAACTAAACTAATAAAACTAATAATAATAGCTAAATAATAGTTGAAAAAACTAATAAACTAATAATAAAACTAAAGTAAAACTAACTAATAACTAACTAATAAAACATAATTAACTAATAAATAATAAACTAAAAAACCTAATAATAGCTTATAAAAAATTATAACTAATAATAAACTAAATAAAACTAATAATAAATAACTAATAACTAATAAACTAATAAACTAATAGACTAATAGAGAAACTAACTAAAAAAGAAACTAATAAAGCTAAACTAATTAATAAATAAACTTAAACCCTAATAAATAATAAACACTAAAACTAAACTGATAAACTAATAATAATAATAATAACTAATATTAAATAACTAACTAAAACTAAACCCTAAACCTAAATTAATAAACCATAAAAACTAACTAATAAATAAACATAATTATAACTAAACTTAATAAACTAACTAATAACTAATAATAAACTAATAAAAAAACACCTAACTAAAAAAATTAATAATAACTAACTAATAATAAACTAATAATAACTAAATAAAACAAATCTAACTAAATAACTGAACTAAATAACAATAATAACTAAACTAATTACTAATAATAATAATAAAACTAACTAATAATAACTAAACTAATAAAACTAATAATAATAATAATAATAATAATAATAATAATAATAATAATAACTAATAAATAACTAACTAAACTAATAAACTAATAATAATAAAACTATAATAAACTAACTAATGAATAATTAAATAACTAAACCCTAAACCCTAACTAAATAAATAAACTAAATAATAATAATAAAACTAATAATAATAATAATAAAGTAACAATAATTCTTATCTAAAGAAAATAACTAAACTAAAATAAAAGTAATAATAAACTAACTAACTAAACTAATAATAATAATAATAATAAATAATAAATAAGTAATAATAACTTATAAAAAACTAAACCATAAACTAAACTAAAAAACTAATAATAATAAACTAATAAACCTAAATCCATAACTAATCTAATAAAACTAATAAACTAAACAAATAAACTAATAAATAAATTAACAAAACTAAACCACTAACTAAAACTAACTAATAATAATAAAATAATAAACTAATAATAATAAGTAACTAAACTAAATAAATAACTAACTTACTAATAATAACTAAACTAACTAATAATAGCTAATAAATAAAGTAAAATAAACTAAATCCCAACAAATAAACTAACTAAATAAACTAATAAACTAGACCAAATCCCCAATAAACTAACCTAAAATAATAATAATTAAAAGTAAAACTAATAAAACTAAACTAATAACCTAACTAAAACTAAACTAACTAAACTAAACATAAAATTAATAATAAACTAATAATAACCTAAAACAAATAAAACCTAATAATAACTAATAGATACTAAACCTAAAACCTTAAACCTAAAATTAAACTAAACCCTATTATTAGGCGATATTGGGATCCCTCACATTCTTGGTGAGTTTTCGAGTGTTTTCTCCCTTGGGTTCCCTATAGATTATCATCTTTGGGCCGATCTCGACTTGTTTTTATCACGACACCATGACTCTGGGGTCAGCTTCTTCAAACCCATGGGGTAAATCCCATGTGCCGATGGATCCCACTAGAACATCAAATTTTTTGGGTAATCCTACCTCTAAATTACCTGCTGTTACTAAATCTTTCAAAGAGACTTTAGCTGGTAAGAATTCCTCCACCGAGCCTCCATTGAATTTGCTTCATACATCTTTTAAATGTACTTTGAAAATTATGATTTTAAATGAGGATATTGAAAGATTAGCTGAGCCTTCTGCTTTTTCTTTGATTGGAAAGTTTTCATTTAAATGGCCAAAGAAGGAAGATATTCGTCCTTTTTTTCCTAGCTTAATTCTGGTTCTATTTCTATTGGGCTGATTGATGCAAGGCATATTCTGATTAAACTTTCTAATGACCTTGATTACGGATTAATTTTTTAGGTGTTCTTAATATGTTTTTAATTGTCAAATGCGTATTTAGAAGTGGACACCTATGTTTGATAATGAAGAGTCTCCTATTATTCCCATTTGGATTTCTTTACCTAACTTGTGGATTCATCTATTTAATCATCAGATTCTTTATGCTATTGGGTTGCTTTTTGGTCAACCTTTGCAAGTCGATCAAGCAATATCTTCTAGACCGTATGTTGCTAGAATTCTTATAGAGATTGATATTACTAAAACATACATGAACAAAATTTGGTTGGGTGTGAAGAAATGCGGTTATTTTTAGAAAGTTGTTTTCGAGAACTTTCCCATTTTTTGTAATCATTGTAAGATTCATGCGCATGAAATTTTTGAATGCTTTATTACTCATTCCTCTCTTCAAAAGAAAATCACCAGTAAGAATTCAATTGTTGAAAAATAATGATGATTCTCTTAAGTTGGATAAATGAAAATCTACTTTTCAAAATTTTCATGTTTTGCAAAACCAAATTTCTGAATCTTCTAAAAAAAGTTGTACATATTAATGATTTGTCCAATGCGTAAGGTAATTTTAATGTTTCTGAAAAAGTTTTAACTAATAATCATGCTCTAAGTGTTTCTTTTGATGATTCTATTAAAGAGATGACTTTAGAGGTTATGGTTAATGATTCTGATGGTTGGATGTTGTGCATAAGTCCTTTCATGATGATGGTTCAAATATTGTTGATGCTAACACCATTTCTTCCAATCAATTGGATGTTGTTTCTCTTTCTCTTATGTCTACTTTAAATCATGGGAAAGAGACAATTTATTTTCCTTCTTTGATTGAGAATGGTGGTGAAAAGAATGTTCTTATTTCTAATATTTTAGCTTCTGGTCCTGACAATCTTGTTAATATTGGTGATCCTTCTTTTAAAAAAAAAGATTTAGGTACCTGTAAAACTTCTCTCATTGTGAATAGCTCTATTTCGATTCAAAATGATGGTTTTTCTATGGATGGTAATTATGTTCAAAATTTTGGTAATATGCTATGAGTTTCTAAGGGATTTGAAGTATATTTTAATCCTTTACATGAAGATTGTACTAAAAATCTAGATTATGCTTCTCTTACTTTTTTTATGAATAAAGACAGGGAGGATACTCTTCAGATTCTATTGGAAGGTGAAAATATTGATAATAATCTTCTTAATAAAGATATTTTTGGTCCTTCTTTCACTTTTGATTCTGAAAAGCATACTATTTCTAGTTTTCCTTTGTCTAATGTTGTGGATGATTATGAATTCTCTTCTTTAAAATTGATAGCTTCTACTGATTCCCATGCCTTTTATAACAATACTGATTCATTTTTGGATGGAGATTTTTTGGAGAAAGGGCATGGTTATAAAATTATTTACAAGAAGTAAAAGAAAAAATAACTGTTCATATTTATGCCCCTTCTCACTTGCCGAGGGTTACTCATTCCAAAGCTTCTTGGAAATAATCTTTCCTTTCCTTGGGTTGTTTTTGCTTTTGGCTTGTTTTTTCTCTATTGGTTGAGCTTTGGCTATGTGTTTTCTTGCTAACTAGAGTATTGGCTTCTTGGCTAATTTTCCTCCTTCTGGATTGGTGTTTTTGGCTTCCAGTTTGCTATTTTTTTTTTTGGTGTCCTTTGGCTGGTTGGTTTTTTGCTGGTTGCTTTACTCCTATTGGCTTTTGGTTAGTGCTTTTTCTCTCTTTGTTGGTGGTAGGTTGATCTTTTTGTCTTTAGCGTGTGTTTTATCCATTTGTTGGATGTTTCTCTAACTATTCATTTTAGCTTTTGCTAGCCTTCTTCTTTTTTTCTATTAGTTGGTTTTGTTCTCTTGCACTTTCCTGGGCTATCTTTCTTGGGTGATCTGTTGTGTGGCTGCTCTATTGGTTGTTTCCTTTCCTTTGTGTGGTGCCTTGGTGCCTTTGGATTGGTGTTGTTGTGGCCTTTGTTGGCTTTGTCTATGAGGGCTCTTTTTTTTTTTGGGATTGCCTTATGTTAATTTTATATGTTGCTCTCCTCTCACTTTTGTTTCCTTAGCTTCACTTTTTCTTTGGCTGGGTGGCTATTATGATAGGTAAGTATTTTTCTTTGGCTAGGATGACTATGATGATATGATGGATTTTTTTCCTTGATATTTTTGTGGCTGGTGACTTTTCCTATTTGTAACCCTTCTTTGAAGATGGATGCACCTAGGATTTGATGCCCTTCATTATTATGATTATCCTTCTTTCCTCATATCTGAGCCTGAGTTCTTTCTGTTTATGTTTTCTTTTCTCCTTCTAATTGAGATTTCTTGTAGGTTGTAGGTTCTCTTTTTCAGTTAGCCTCTTCTTCTTCTAGGAGGGAGCTAGAGTCTTACTGATGTTCTCTTTTTTCTTAGATGGCTGGAGTTGTCCTCAGTTGCAAGTTGCAGGTTTTCTTTCCTTATGGATCTTTGTTTCTTTGGAGGTTCTATTGGAGCTCCGTGGATTCTTCCCATTTGCTATCTTTTGCTTGGCATTTTTTGTTTTGTCTTTGTTTTTATTCTTTATTGCTCTTGTTGTATTAGTTTAGGCACTAAACTCTTTAGGATTCTCCTGTAGCTCATTTGAGTAATATTTTTTTTCTTTTTGAGTTTAGTCTCTAATATGGTCTTCTTGTAGCTGTTTTTCTTAGCAATTATTTCCTTTTAGTTAAGAAAAAAAAACTCTAAACCCTAAACCCTAAGGCCCAAACACTAAAATCTAAACCCTAAACACTAAACCCTAAACCCTAAACCCTAACCCTAAACCCTAAACCCTAAAACCTTAAACCCTAAACCCTAAACCTAAACCTAAACTTAAACCTAAAACCTAAATAAACCTAAAAATAAAATAAATAAGAAAACCTAAACCTAAATAAAAGAAAATAAAAATAAAATAAAAACCTAGATTAAAAGCTAAACCTAAACCTAAAAATAAAATTAATTAAAAAATAAAAGTAAACTAAAATAAAATAAATAAAAACCTAAACTAAACTAAATAAAATAAAATTAACTTAAGAATAAAAAACCTAAATAAGATAAAAACTAAATGTAGAAAAAAAATAAAATAAACATAAAATAAATTAAAATAAAAACTAAATAAAAACCTAAACCTAAAAAATTAAACATAAAAGTAAATAAAAAAAACCTAAACCATAAACTAAAAAAAACTAAACTTAAAATAAAAATAAAATAAACAAAATAAAATAAACCTAATCCTAAACTAAAATAAATAAACCCAAACTAAACTAAATAAAATAATATAAACTAAAAATAAACCTAAGCCTAAACTAAAAAATAAAACCTAAAAATAAACCTAAAACCTAAACCTAAAAAATATAAAATAAAAACCTAAACCTAAACCTAAAAATAAAAAATAAAACATTAAACCAAAAAAATAAAACAAAAATAAAACTCAATTAAAAATTACATAAAACCCTAAGTCCTAAACCCTAAACCATAAATCTACAACACTAAACCTACAACCTTAAACCCTAAACCCTAAACCGTAAAAAACCCTAAACCCTAAACCTTAAACCTTAAACCCTAAACCCTAAACCCTAAACCCTAACCCTAAACCTTAAACCATAAAATCATAAACCCTAAAACCCTAAACTCTAACCCCTAAACTCTGATTGAGTTCATTTTTATGAAAGGTGATCTTAAAGAAGTCAGCAAAGAGGTTGTGAAATATAATGTTGGTGCTCCTGCCCATGTTGGTCTTATTGCACCTATTGATGTTGTGGTTCCTCCAAGCGACACTGGTATGGATCCTTCACAGACTTCTTTCTTCCAGGTTCTCAACATCCCAACTAAGATTAACAAGGGTACTATTGAAATTGTCATCCTAGTTG
Source organism: Cymbidium sinense (assembly GCA_021442155.1). Lineage (NCBI taxonomy): Eukaryota > Viridiplantae > Streptophyta > Magnoliopsida > Asparagales > Orchidaceae > Cymbidium > Cymbidium sinense. Next base: position 69,925,103 of record CM038214.1, read on the forward strand.
AGCTGAGTAAAAAAAGCCATAAGGTGGGATCCTCAAAGGCTGCTCTCCTCACTAAGCTGGGGATTAGGCCATTCTCTTATGGCCTTGTCAACTTATGATGATGGTTTGGTGTTGATCACGAGGTGCTTGACCTCTTGAAGAGAAGTTTTGGCCTTTTAATGATCACTTCTCTCTTTGGCCCTTTAGTATCCCACCACTACTGCCGCCACATGTTCATGTTCACAAGAATGTCCTTGCCATCGTAATTGCCATCAATTACACATACCCGCAGGACAAGTAGCTTAAGGAGTATTTGAAGGATCCTAGAAATTTTGATGTGGCTACTGCGCCTGATGCTTCTGCTACTCCTACTACTGCTACAACTCCAGCTACTATAGTGGGAGACAAGAAGGAAGAGCCTGCTGAGGAATCTGATGATGATATGTGTTTCAGATTATTCGACTAAGCTTTGTTGTCCTTCTATATAAAATTTTACTGTCTCTAAGAGTTAAATCTTTTTTGCGAAATACTATTTTTGTGAATTTTTGAATTGCATTTTATTTTATCCCATTTTATTAGTTGTTAAAGGAAAATGCTTTATTTGATTTGTTAATTTCTCTTTTTTTATGGAATCAATAAAGTTTAAAAAAATTTTAAAAATTCCCTAAACCTTAAACCTTAAACCCCAAATCCTAAACCTAAACCTAAAGTAACTAAATAAATTAAATAAATAAAACTAAACCCTATAACCTAATAAACCTAAACTCACGAACCTAAGAATGGGAAAAAGGGGAACATCATCATCAACAGACTCTGCGGTGTGGGTGGAGAAGGCAAAGGCGGCGGTTATTACAGTGATGGTGGGCGATCTGGAGGTGTTGGTGGATATGGAGGTGGCAATTGGAGTAGTGGTGGTTATGGAGGTGGGAGGAGCGACGAAGGTTACATCCATGGTGGTGGTGAAGGCAGAGATTGGGGATATGATGGTTGATACTGCTACTCGAGAGGCCGAGGTGGTTTTGATGGGCACTGGAGAAATTGAAGAACGGTCGATATGATCTGCTGCTTATGGAACTGTGTCTTTATAGTAGAGATGGTCAAGTTATCTTAGTTTTTTGATTTGCTCTATCAGTGCTCATTTTTTATCTAAGTCATTGCTTGTGTCTTAGAAAACTTGGTGTGTTACATGGTTGATGAAATCGAAAAGAAGAAATATTGAATCTGAATTTCTTCTCTGTTTAAAAAAAATCCAAAAACTCTAAACCCTAAACTAAAACCTGAACCCTAAACCAAAATCCTAAACCCTATACCCTAAACCCTAAAACCTAAAAATAAAAAAATACCCAAAAAACCTAAACCACCACCTTAAACCCAAACTAAACTTACCATAACCTAAACCATAAACCCACTAAACCTAAAACCCTAAACCTAAACTAAACCCTAAAACTAAACTAAACCTAAAACCTAAAACCCAAACCTAAACAAATAAATAAATAAAACTAAAACATATCAAATAAAAATAACATAATAAAATAAACTAAAAATAAAATAAATAAATAAAATAAAAATAAAATAAACTATAAAATAAATAAAACCATAAATTAAATAAAATAAAATAAACTTAAAATAAAATAATAATTACATAAAATAATAAATAAACCTAAAATAAAATAAAATAAAATAAAACTAAATAAAACCTAAAAAAAAATGAACCTAAAATAAATAAAAATAAAATAAAATAAAATTAAAAAAATAAATAAAATAAAATAAAATAAACAAAATAAAATAAACCTAAACTAAAATAAATACCAAAATCTAAACCTATAAAATAAAACTTAAATCTAAACTTAAACTAAATAAAATAAAATAAACTAAAATAAACCTAAACCTAAACTAAAAAATAAAACCTAAAATAAACCAAAATGAACATAAACCTAAACCTACAAATATAATAAAAAACCTACCTAATAAATAAAATAAAAATAAAAAAAAAAATAAAAAAAATACTACTAAAACAAATAAACTATACCTATACCTAAAAAAATAAACTAAAATAGAAAACATAAACAAAAATAAAAAAATCTAAAATAAATAAAGTAAACTAAATAAAAATAAAAAATAAACTTAAACCCTAAATCCTAAATCCTAAACCCTAAACCTTAAACCCTAAACAAAAATCCCTAAACCATAAACCAACCCAAACCCAAAATAAACTGAAAACTAAACCCAATCCTTAAACCTAAACCTAAAGTAACTAAATAAATTAAAAATTAAATTTAAACCCTAAAACCAAATAAACCTAAACCTAAACCCTAAGAATGGACAAAACCTTGACATCAGCAACATCACCATCAACTAGGCTCAGTCTAAATCTCATGGTTGAGGCAAAGATGGAGGCGGTGGTTATCGCAGTGGAACTGTGTCTTTATAGTAGAGACGGCTTTAGTTATCTTTGGTTTTTGATTCTGATCTGCTGCTTATGGTACTGTACCTTTATAGTAGAGATGGTTCTAGTTATCTAGGGTTTTTGATTTGCTCTATGCATGCTTATTTTCTTATTTATGTCATCCCTTAAGTCCTAGAAAACTTGGTGTGTTGCTTAGTTGATGAAATCAAAATGAAGAAATGTTGAATCTAAATTGTTCTCTGTTAAAAAAATAACCAAAAACCCTAAACCCTAAACTAAAACCTAAACCCTAAACCTAAAGCCTAGACACTAAACCCTAAACCCCAAAATTAAAAAATATAAAAAAAATTAAAAAAAAAAACCCTAACCTAAACCATAAACCCTAAAACTAAGCCAAAACACTAAACCTACAACCCTAAACTCTAAACCCTAAACCCTAAACCCTAAAACTGATTGCACAAACCACAGTAACAGACCTTTAAAATCCCTAAACCCAGCCCAAATAATAACTAAAAAACCTTAAAACCTAAATCTAAACCTAAACTAAACCTAAAAACCAGAACTGACCTAAACTAAAATAAAAAAATAAAATAAATAAATAAACATAAACCTAAATAAAAGAAAAAATAGAATAAAATAAAAACCTAAATCTAAACATAAAAATAAAATAAAATAAAATTTAAATAATCTAGAATAAAAGAAATAAAAACCTAAACTAAACAAATAAAATAAAATAAACCTAAGAATAAAAAACCTAAATAAAATAAAAAACTAAACATAAAATAAAAATAATGTAAACATAAAATAAAATAAAATAAAAACTAAAAAAAACCAAAACCTAAAAAATAAACCTAAAAATAAATAAAAAATAAAACCTAAACCCTAAATTAAAACAAAAAACCTAAACCTAAAATAAAAATAAAATAAACAAAATAAAATAAACTTAAACCTAAATTAAAATAAACTAAATGAAAATAAATAAAACTTAAACATAAACCTTAAATGAACTAAACCTAAACCTAAACATAAACTAAATAAAATAAAATAAACTAAAAATAAACATAAACCTAAACTAAAAAATAAAACCTAAAATAAACCTAAAACTAAAACCTAAAAAAATAAAATATAAACCTAAACCTAAATTAAAAAATAAAACCTAAACCTAAAAAATAAAATAAAAATAAAACTCAACTAAAAAGTAAACCTAAACCTAAACATAAACCTAAAAAATAGACTAAAATTAAAACACTAAACTAAAAATAAATAAACTTAAAATAAATTAACTAATCAAAATTAAAATAAAAAATAAACCTAAATAAAAAAAAAACTAAAATAAATAAAAAATAAGCTAAATAAACCTAAACCTAGCGGTTTACTTAATTTAAAAAATATATAAAAAAACCCTAAACCCTAAATCCTAAACCCTAAACTTTAACCCCTAAACTATGGTTAAGCTGATTTTTATAAAAGGTGACCTTAAAGATGTCAACAAAGAGGTTGTGAAAGATAATGTTGGCACTCTTGCCTTTATTGGTCTTGTTGCACCTATTGATGTTGTGGTTCCTCCAGGAAACACTGGTATGGATCTTATATAGACTTCTTTCTTCTAAGTTCTCAACATCCCAACTAAGATCAATAAGTGTATTGTTGAAATTATCACCCCGATTGAGCTGGTTAAAAAAGGTGATAAGGTAGGATCCTCAGAGGCTGCTCTCCTCGATAAGTTGGGGATTCGGCCATTCTCTAATGGCCTTATCATCTAGTCTGTGTATGATGATGGTTCAGTTTTCAGTCTTGAGGTACTTGACCTCACTGAAGATAATCTCATCGAGAAGTTTTTGCAGGCCTTTCAATGATCACTTCTCTCTCACAGGCCCTTTCTTATCCCACCCTTGCTGCAGCGCCCCACATGTTCATAAGCGCTTAAAATAATGTCCTCGTCATCGTGATTTCCATATATTACACATACCCATAGGCCGAGAAGGTTAGGAAGTATTTGAACAATTCTAGTAAATTTTATGTGGCTGCTACGCTTGATGCTTCTGCTACTCCTGCTACTGCTGCTGCTCTGTCTGCTGTAATGGAAGAGAAGAAGGAAGAGCATGTTGAGGAATCTGATGATGATATGGGTTTCAGCTTGTTCGACTAAGCTTTTTTGGCCTTCTATAAAATCAAAATTTAATGTCTTTGGGGGTTAAATCATTTTGTGAATTACTACTTTTGTGAATTTTTGAATTTCATTTTATTTTATCCTATTTTATTAGTTGTTAGAGGTAATTTGGTATTTTCTTATTTGTTATGGAATTATTTATTTTAAAAAAACTCTAAACCCCAAACCCTAATCGTAAGCCTTAAATCCTAAACCCTAAACCTTAAACCCCAAACCCTAAATCTAAACCTAAAGTAACTAAATAAATTAAAAAATAAACTTAAACCCTAAATCCTAATAAACCTAAACTTAATCCTAAACCCTAAGAATGGGCAGAACCATGACGAAAAGAACATCCCCGTTAACCATGCTCAGTCTAGATCTGGTGGTGGAGGCGATGGTGGAGGCGGCAATTTTCATAGTGGTGGTGGGGGATCTGGAGGTGTTGGTGGATTTGGAGGTGGTGGTCAAAGTAGTGGTGGTTATGGAAGTGAGAGGAGTGATAGAGGTTACAGCCCTGGTGGTGGCGAAGGGAGAGATCGAGGATATGATGGTGGATCACACCACTCGAGAGGTCGGGGAGGTTTTGATGGGAACTAGAGAAAATAAAAAATGGTCGATCCGATCTCCTGGTTACGGAACTCTAAAATCTCCAAAACCAAAACCCTAAACCCTAAGCCCTAAACCCAAAACCTTAAAACTCTAAACTCTAAACCTTAACCCTAAACCCTAAACCCTAAACCCTAAACTTGAAACATTAAACTTAAACCTAAAGTAGCTAAATAAATTATAAAATAAACCTAAAACCTAAAAAATAATAAGCCTAAACCTAAACCTAAACCCTAAGAATGGGCATAACATTGATGAAAGAAACATCACCGTCAACCAGGCTCAGTCTAGATCTAGCGAGGGAGGCAAAGGCAGAGGTGGCAATTATTATAGTGGTGGTGGGGGATCTCGAGGTGCTAGTGGATATGGAGGTGGTGGTTGGAGCATTGGTGGTTATGGAGATGGGAGGAGAAACGGAGGTTACAGCCGTGGTGGTGGTGGAGGGAAAGATCAGGACTTGATGGTCGATTGCTCTACTCGAGAGGCCAGGGTGGTTCTAATGGGAACTAGAGAAATTGAAGAACAGCCGATCTGATCAGCTGGTTATGAAACTGTGTCTTTATAATAGAGACAGTTCTAGTTATCCAGGGTATTTGATTTGCTCTATGCGTGCTCATTTTTGATCTATGTCATCGCTTGTGTCTTAGAAATCCTGGTGTGTTACTTAGTTGATGAAATCATGAAGAAGAAAGGTTGAATATGAATTTGTTCTCTATTAAAAAAAACCAAAAACCCAAAACCCTAAACTGAAACCTGAACCCTAAACCAAAAACCTAAACCATAAACCCTAAACCCTGAAAATAGATAAATAAATAAATAAACCTCACCTTAAACCCAAAATCATAAAAGTAACCCTAAACCCTAAACTTACAACCCTAAACCATAAACCCTAAACACTAAAACTCTAAACCTTAAACCATAAATCCTAAACCCTAAATATTAAACCCTAAAACCCTAAACCCAAAACCCTAAACCTAAACAAACCTCTATAACCATAAACCCAAACCCTCTCTAAACCCTAAAATACACTAAAATCCTAAAAAAATCCTAAACTAAAACTAAACTAAAATAAAAATAAAATTAAATTAAAAAAATAAATAAAAACATAAATTAAACTAAAAAATAAAATAAACATAAAATAAAAAACCTAAATAAAAAAAACTAAATGAAAAATAAAAATAAAATAAAAAATGCTAAATAAACCCTATGAACATAAACGTAAAAATAAACCTAAAATAAATAAAAAATAAAACCTAAACCTTAAACTAAAACAAAACATAAACCTAAAATATAAAAAATAAAATAAACCTAAACTAAAATAAATTAAACTAAAATAAATAAAACCTAAACTTAAACCTGAAATAAACTAAACCTAAAGCCTAAACTAAATAAAATAAAATAAACTAAAAATAAAACTAAACCTAGACTAAAAAATAAAACCAAAAATAAATCTAAAATAAAAACCTATAACCTAAACCAAAAAATAAAATAAAATAAAAATATATACCTAAACCTAAAAATAAAAAATAAAACCCAAACCTAAAAATTACTTAAAAAGAAAACTAAAATAAAAATAAACATAAACCTAAACCTAAACTTAACAAATAAACTGAAATAAAAAATCAAAACTAAAGTTAATAACCCCAAAATAGATTAAATAAACTAAATAAAAATAAAAAATAAACTTAAATAAAAATAAAAAATAAAATAAACTAAAATAAATAAAATAAACTAAAAAATATAAACCTAAACCCTAAACCCTAAACTAAATCCTAAATCCTAAACCTAAACCCTAAACTAACCCAAACAACCTAAAACCTGCTGACTAAACCCTAAACCTAAGCATAACCCTTTCCCTAAACCCTGATCCTAAAACCACAATCCTAAGCCTAAATTAATTCGGACCATAAACCTAAAACCTAAAGGCCTAAACCTCACCTCCCTACTAACCACACCTACCTAAACCCTAAACCCTAAACTTTAAACCCTAAAAACATTAAACTTTACCACAAAAAAACCATAAACCCTAAACCCTAACCCTGAACTGACCCTAACTCCCTAAACTAAACCCTAAACTGACTACCAAAAAACCAAACCACTACCTAAACTAAACTAAACCAAAATAAATAAATAAAAAACCTAAACCTAAAAAAAATAAAATCAATAAAATAAAAACTAAAATTAACCTAAACCTAAAAATAAAATAAAATAAAATAAAATAAACTAAAATAAAATAACAAAAAATACTAAAAGAAAATAAACCTAGAATAAAACTTTAATAAATTTAAACTAAATGTAAAAATAAAATAATAAAATAGTAGAATAAATATTAAATAAAAGAAACAAAAATAGATTTTAAAATAAAACTTAAAATATAAAAAAAATAAGAAAAAGACTAAAAAAACTGAAACTAAAATAAAAAATAATAAAACAAATGAAATCTAGCCTACAAGCTAGCTAAATTAATGATAAAACTAAACAAACGTAAACTAAACCTAAAAAAAAAAAACTAAAATAAACCTAAACTAAATATAATAAAAATAAAATAAACCTAAACCTAAAAAAAACAAAAATAAACCTAAATAAAACATAAAACCTAAACCTAAAAAAAGTAAAATAAAATCTTAAACATAAATCTAAAAATAAAAAATATAACCTATACCTAAAAAATTTTAAAAACATAAAACTCAGCTAAAACCTAAACCTAAACCTAAACATAAACTTAAAAAATATACTAAAATAAAAAACCTAAACTAAAATAAATAAACTAAACTAAATAAAAATAAAAAATGAAATAAACTAAAATAAAGAAAAAATAAACTAAATCAACCTAAACCTCTCGGTTTACTTAATTTAAAAAAAAAAACCTAAACCCAAAATCCAAAACCCTAAACCCTTAACCCTAAACCTCGAACCTACAAACCTAAACCTAAACTCGAAACCTTAAACCCTAAACCCTAAACCCTAAACCTTAACTCCTAAAAGCATAAACCCTAAACCCTAAACCCTAAACCCCAACCCTAAGCTCTAAACCTTAAACCCCAAACCCTAAACCTAAACTTAAAGTAACTAAATAAATTAAAAAATAAACCTAAACCTTAAGAATGGGAAGAACCTTGACCCTAAACTAAAAATTGAAATGAAGAAATGTTGAATCTGAATTTATTCTCTGTTAAAAAAAATAACCAAAAAACCTAAACCCTAAACAAAAGTCAAAAAGAAGAAATGTTGAATCTGAATTTATTCTCTGCTTAAGAAAAAAAACCCAAAACCCTAAACCAAATCCTATAAACCCTAAACCCTAAACCTTAAACCCTAAAACCCTAAACCCTAAACCCTAAACACTAAAACATAAACCCTAAACCCTAAACCCTAAACCTTAAACCCTAAACCATAAACCCAAAACCTTAAACCCTCAAATAACCCTAAACTCTAAACCTTAAAAAGTTAAAAACCTAAACCTAAACTAAATAACACCTAAAAATAAAATAAAAAAAAATCCTAAACCAAAATTAAATGAAAATTAAAATAAATAAAAACCTAAACTAACACCTAAACCTAAACCTAAAAAGAAAAAAAACTATACTAAAATAAAATAAATAAAATTGAAACTAAATGGAAAACCTAAATAAAATAATAACTAAATGTAAGCCTAAAATAAAACCTAAACCCTAAACTAAAAAAATAAACTTAAATAAATAAAATAAAATAAACCTAAACCTAAGCTAAAATAAACTAAGCTAATATAAATAAAACATAAATCTAAACCCTACCTTTAAACCTAAACTAAACCCTAAACCCTAGGCACAAAATCCTAAACAAACCCTAAACCCTAAACCCTCAACTAACCCTAAACCATAAACCATAAAAACCTAAAAACCTAAACCTAAACTAAATAAAACCTAAAAAAATAAATAAATAAACCTAAACCAACATAAAATAAAAAATTTAAAGAAAAATTAAAGCCTAAACTTGATCATAACCCTAAACTAAATTTAAATGAAAAAAACCTAAACTACACTAAAAAATAAAAAACCTAAATAAAAAAAACTAAGCCTAAAATAAAAATAAATTAAACCTAAAATAAAATAAAATAAGAAATAAATAAAACCTAAATTGAAAAAATTAACCTTAGAATAAGACCTAAAAATAAATAAAAATTAAAACATAAACCTTAAACTAAAAAAATAACATAAACCTAAAATAATAATAAAATAAACCTAAAGCTAAAATAAAATAAATAAAACCTAAACCTAAACCTAAACTTAAGCCTTAAATAAAATAAAATAAACTAAAAATAAACCTAACCCTAAACTAAAAAAATAAAACCTAAAAATAAACCTAAAATAAAAACCTAAAATTTAAACCAAAAAAATAAAATAAAATAAAAACCTAAACCTAAATCTAAAAATAAAAGGTAAAACCTAAACCTAAAAACTAAAATAAAAATAAACCTAAACCTTAAAACTAAAGTAAAATAAAAAACCAAAACTAAAATGAATAATCCTAAAATAAATAAACTAAACTAATAAAAAAAAATAAACCTAATTAAAAATAAAAGGTAAAATAAACTAAAATAAATAATAAATAAACTAAATAAACAAATAAAACTAAAACATGCCACTTTACTTAATTTGAAATAAAAAACCCTAACCTTAATCCCAAAACCCAAATACTAACCTTAAACCCTAAACCTACAACCCTAAACCCTAAACCTTTAAATCCTAAACCCTAAACCCTAAACCCTAAACCCTAAACCCTAAACCATAAACCCTAAAATCCTAAACCCTAAACCCTAAACCCTAAATCCTAACCCTAAATCCTAAACCCTAAACACTTAATACTAAAACCTACAACCTTAAACTCGAATCCCTAAACCACAAACCCAAAACCATAAACCCAAAACACTAAAAATATAAAAACCTAAACCTCAACTAAATAAAACCTTAAAATAAAATAGATAAATAAACCTAAACCTAAATAAAATAAAAATTAAATTTAAAATAAAAAAACTTAACTAAGACCTAAACTTAAACCTATACTTAAACTTAAAGGTAAAAATAAAATATATTAAAATAAAAAATAAAAACAAAAATAAAATAAAATAAATAAGAACCTAAAATAAACTAAATAAAATAAAATAAACTTAAAAATAAAAACCTAAATAAAAATAAAATAAACCTAAAATAAAAACTAAATAAAAACCTAAACCTAAAAAAATAAACCTAAAAATAAAACCTCAGAATAAATATAAAACAAAACCTAAACCCTAAAAAAAGAAAACACATAAATATAAAATAAACAAAATAAAATAAACTTAAACCTAAACTAAAATAAATAAAACCTGGACCTAAACCTAAAATAAACTAAACCTTAACCCTAAACTAAATGTAATGAAATAAAACCTAAAAATCAACCTAAAATAAAAACCTAAAACCTAAACCAAAAAAATAAATAAAATAAAAACCTAAACTGAAAAATAAAAATAAAAAATAAAACCTAAACCTAAAAAATAAATTACAAATAAAACTATACTACAAAATTAGTGTAAACCTAAACCTAAACTTAAAAAATCAACTAAAATAAAAAACCTAAACTAAAATAAATAAAATTAAAATAAATAAACTAAACTAAATAAAAATATAAAATAAACATAAATAAAAAATAAAATAAAATAAATAAAAAACAAAGTAAATAAACTAAAATAAACACTGTCACTTGCTTTATAAAAGAAAACCTAAACCCTAAACCTTCAAACCTACCAAACTACACACAAAACACAACCTAAACCACAAACCCTAAACCCACAAACCTAAACCTAAACCCTAAACCACACTAAACCCTAAACCACTAAACCCTAAAATCCTAAAGCCTTAACCCATCCTACAAACCCTAAACCCTAAAACCTAAATAATAAAGCCTAAACCCTAAACCCTAAAGCTTAATACTAAACCCTAAACCCTAAAACCTTAAAACCCTAAAATACAAACCTAAGCTAAACGGTAAAACCTAAAAAAACCTAAACCTAAAAAAAATTAAACCATAAAATAAAATAAAGGAACCTAAACCTAAATAAAATAATAAAATAATAATAAAATGAAAACCTAAACTAAACTAAAAAAATAAAATAAACCTACAAATAAAAAATTAAATACAATAAAAACTAAGCATAAAATAAAAATAAAATAAACCTAAAATAAAATAAACTAAAAATTAAGTAAATAACTAAACCTGAAAAGTAAACCCAAAATTAAATAAAAAATAAATCCTAAACACCAAACTAAGAAAAAACCTAAACATAAATAAAAATAAAATGAACAAAATAAAATAAACCTAAACATAAACTAAAATAAGCTAAAACAAAATAAATATAACCAAAACCTAAACCTAAAATACACTAAACCTAAACCTAAACCTGAACTAAATAAAATAAATTAAACTAAAAATAAACCTAAACCTAACCTAAAAATTAAAACCTAAAAATAAACCCAAAATAAAAACTTAAAACCTAAACCTAAAAAATAAAATAAAAACCTAAACCTACACCTAAAAAAAAATAAAACCTAAACCTAAAAAACAAAATAAAATAAAAATAATATCAAATAAATAAAAAATAAACTAAATAAACTAAATAAACCTAAACCTACTAGTTAACTTAATTAAAAAAATCCTACACCCTAAATCCTAAACCCTAAACCCTAAACCCTAAATCGTAAAACTAATCCTAAACCTTAAGCTCTAAACCTACAACCCTAAACATACATCGCTAAACCCTAAACCCTATACCCTAAACCTTAAATCGTAAACTTTAAACCCTGAAACCCTAAACCTTAAACCCTAAACCCTAAGCCCTCAAAACCCTAAACCCTAAACACTAAACCCTAAACCCTAAAATGTTCAACCCTAAACCCTAAGAATGGGAAGAACCTTGATGGTAGAGGCGGCGGTTATTGTAGTGGCGGCGGTTATCATAATGGTGGTGGGGGATTTGGAGATACTGGTGCATATGGAGGTAGTGGTCAAAGTAGTGGTGGCTATGGAGGTGAGAGGACCAACAAAGGTTAATGCTGTGGTGGTAGCGGAGGAAAAGATTAGGGATATGATGGCGAATCTCACTACTCGAGAGGCAGGGTTGGTTATGATGGGAACTAGAGAAACTGAACAACGACCGATCCTATCTGCTGCTTATGGAACTATGTCTTTACAATAGAGATGATTCTACTTATCTAGGGCTTTTGATTTGCTCTATGGGTACTCATTTTTTATCTATATCATCACTTATATCTTAGAAAACATGGGGTGCTACTTGGTTGATGAAATAAAAAAAATAAATGTTGAATCTAAATTTGTTCTCTGTTAAAAAAAACCTTTAAACTATAAACCCTAAACACTAAACCCAAAACCCTAAACTAAAATTTAAACACTAATCCTAAAACCTAAACCCTAAACCCAAAAACTAAGACCCTAATCCCTAAAAACCCTAAAATCTAAACCCTAAACCTTATACCCTAAACCCTTATACCCTAAACCTTAAATCCTAAACCCTAAAACCTTAAACCCTAAACCCGAAAACCTACAACTCTAAACCCTAAACCCTAAACCCTAAACCCCAAACCCTAAACCTAAACCCTAAACCCTAAACCTTGAATAAAGATGTCATTAGGAGTAGATCTAAAGAATTATCTAATCCTAACATAGTTATGGTAGCTAAAGAAAATATCTTTAAAAAACTTTCCCTTGATATTAGAGATTTGAATACCCTAAATCATATTATAATACCATATATTATAGTATAATGTAACATCATATATTTGAGCATGTAGTGTCTTTTTGGCTGTTACAAAATGTTTTGAAATGTTTTAGTACATTATGGTATTGCGCTCTATAGTCTATATTAATATGGATCATTAAAATATTGATTTAATAAATCATATGATGAAATTAGTTAAATTTGAAGTGGGAATTAGGTTGTAGTACCAAAGGTTTGCTTCGCCACTTGTAGTCTAAAAAGTAAGATTTTATGTTCAAAATAAATATTATATGTTGTAGCATATTATAGCATCATATATTAAAATATATTGTTCTACACATTTTAAATTCTTATAATATTTTACAAACAAGTGTTGACCACATTTTTGGATGAGGTTAATTTAGAACTTAAGAGATCCTAATCTCAAATAGGATTCTCCTAATTCAATGCTTCGGACACTATGCCTAGTAACCTAGAAAATTCACCTTGGGTTGGATCTAACCTATTCATCTTAGGTAGGATCTACTCAAGCATCCAAATTCAAAATCAACTAATCAACTTAATAATCAATAATCATCAATCCAAAATGATTAAAAAGTCAAATCTAAAGTCAACCCTAGTCAACCTAGAGTTGACTCAAGTGGGCCCACTTGGTCAAAAAGTCAACCCACTAAAATTTGACTAAATTAAATCACCAAAAATATTCTAAAAATCAAATAAATATTTTAAATCATAGTAACAAATAAATATGAGTTCATTAAGGCTTAGATTAAGGAAATTAAATCCCTTAAATCAAAATAACTTAAATAAGCCACATTGAACTCAAATTTAAGAAAAATCAAAATAACTTCAAATTAATTATCCTAAATCATATGGGAATGATGATAGGACATAACCTAACTCTATATTGGGTGTGGTTAGGTCAAATGGGTCATTTGACCCATAAGAAATTAGGTTTAACTCATCTTAACCCAATTTGGGTTATGTGAGTTAAACAAAACATTAAAACATGAAAATTCAAAATTACTTTAACCAATATATATGAAAAGGAGATTAATCATCTTAAGCATCATTAATGAGCTAATTAACCTCCTTAACTAACAAAATCAAATAACTAAATAACAAAATCAAAAAGAAATAAAAAATGGACAAAGAGAAGGAAAATTCCTTTGCCCTCATCACCTCCCAACCTCTTCCTCAAAGGACACATGTAATGCAAAGAGAAAGGAGATAACAAGATTCCAAGCATCTCCCAACCAAGGAAAGCAAAAAAAAGGGAGAAGTGCTCAGCCATGCATGGAAAGCTAGCAAGGAAGCTCCTTCCCTCTGAAGTGAACATTCCATTATGTTCACAAGACCAAGAGAGGAAGTTCAACACCTTTCCCAGGCCACCTCGTCGTTGGCAAGGCACTATTAATGCCAAAACTGAGCACCCTTTAATGGTGAAATCCAAAAGAGAGGATTTCACCCCAAATTGAGGACACATACACGTTCTAGGGCTCGAGGCGATCCAAACCAAGCCCTTACTCGAATCATTTGGCACCGGGAAGGCCAAGAACCACCAAGGCCGAGATCTATGCTGTGAGCTTGATCAAGGGGAAAAACCATGTGGAGATAAGCCATCAAGCGCTTGTCACAAGCTCTTTGCATTGATCTAAAGCTTATGGAATCAACCTTGCCACCAGAGATCGCCAGAATCTAGGTTTGCCATTGACGTCCTCCCCTATTTTCTTCAAGTTTTCAATTTTGGACCTTTTCAAAGAAATTAGGAATTCCAAATGGATCTAACCATATAGATTGAATCCAATTCGATCACTAATCATTTTGGGATTGAAATTGAGGTATAATTCACCATAGATCATGTTGGTTGATGAAAAACCATCAATGGCGATCGGGTTTTGCCACTTAGGAAAGAATATGGTCTCTGGACCATCCGATCCTTCTATTTGGATCAGACGGTCTAGATCTAGGCGCATGATTTGATTTAAATGCCTTAAGGACTGCGGAGGCGATCCAGACCGTCTGATCCATGATCAGATGGTCTAGGATCGCCTGCATTTTCAACCCACGTGACACGCGGACCGTCCCACACGTGACACACAGACCGTCCCACGCGTGACACGTGGCCCGCGGGCCACAGACACGCAGTCTGATCTTGCGGGATTGCGGGATCAGTATGGACCATCCGATCTTTGATCGGACGGTCTGTAAACAGTCCCGCTCATTTTAATCCACCGCGTGGGACCCGCCTCACTTAAAAACTGTTAAGATTAGTTACTTAATGGTTTAATTAATTAAAAAAATCTTGAAAACTTTAAAAAATCATATAAAATCAATGAAAAATAAAATAATTACAAATAAGAGCTCTATGGATTCGTCTTGATGAGAGGAATCCATAGAAATTAAAATCCCTAATTTTTATTAGGTAATTAATCCTTAATTTGTGTTTAATTGAAAAACATTAAACCCTAATTACTTTTAAATTAATAATCCAATTAATTTGAAACTTTGGAAAAGTGAAATTAAGATTAAAATATACCTTATGTAAATTTTTAGAAATTTAATTCTCTAAATTAAAGGGATATTAAAATTTTATGTGAATTAACCTTTAAATTAATTAAATTAATTATCTTTTAATGAAACAATTAGAAAACTTTAATCTAATAATCTTAAGTCATTATAATGAACATCAAAATATTAAGTGAACCTAATCAAGCTTATATGAACCTAATAGATCATCAATTAACTCAATTTTGTAATTAAAAGAATTAAATAATTCAATTAAATCACCTAAATTTAATTAAATCATAATAAATCAATGAGTTAACCAAAAATTATTAATAGACCCTCATTAAAAAGTTATTTCAGTAAAGAATAAGTGAAAAATAAAATCGCTTAATGAATCTTAATAAATTAGGCTTAATTTAAGTTTTAATGAAATATTTAAAACCTTAATTACACCCTAATTACACTCTAATTAAGCTAAAACTTTAGGAAAATAAAATTGGCATGTAACCCCACTTGCCATAATTATTTCAAACCAAATTGGTCTACAAATTTGGAATTATTGATTTTCCAAATCTCTAGGTCAATATGAAATAAATAATAATTAAGAATAATCATTAATTCATTGAATTAACAAATAAATTGAACTAATCTGAAATAAACATCAGAAATACTTAGGGTAATTCATCAAAACTTTCTAAGTCAAAGAATTTAAATAAATATCTAAATTATAAGAAAATCAATACAATGAAATTCAAACATAATAAAACAACTTAAGTTGAGTTTAATGAAACCATTCATCCTTAATGAATTTAAATAATGAATCTAAAACCTTGGTTAGCTAAATTAGATTAAGAATAATCTATGAACAAACCTAAGGTATTAATTCATATTAATAAATTTAAACCTTAAGCTTTCAAATCCATATTTTAATATCTTAAGTTAAATTGAATAAAATGAAACTTAAATCAAACTCCTTAAAATAACATAAGTCAAATCAAATGAAATCCACATAATTTAATTCAAAATGAAATCATAAACCAAATCAAATGAAATCCATATAACTTAATTCAAAATGAAATAAATCAAACAAATTAAATCAAATAAAGCAATTCAAATAAATGAAATAACATAAATCAAATCCGAACATAAATAAAATCAAAAGGATTAATTAAAATACTTAAGGATTTTAGTTAGACTTTTGGGAACCTCATTAGGATTTAGGATGTTGAATGGAAAGAGCTCAATCCAAAAATGGAATCATTCTATTCTTCATTCTTGAAAACCTATATTTATTTAACCAAATAAAATGAACATAAAAATTGGAATTAAATCATTAAATCATTTGAATTGAAACCAACCAATAGTAAAAATTAAACTAATTCAAATTTAAAACTTCAAAAATTAAACTTAAAGGCCTAGAAAAGACTTACCACACAAACCCCACTTCTACAAATACTAGATTATTTAGGTCATGGACCCTAGATCTAGGTTAGATCATTCTGTGATTTTCTTTTAATCTCCTGTGATATATTGTGCTGTGCTTCACATGTCTGTGCAGTGTATTGCTTTAAACTAGATGCCTAAGTTTGTTTGTTCATTAGACTAGATGTTAGGGTGTTCTTTCTAGATTTGACATTATTTTCTGTAGGGGACTGTGTTAAAGGGATCGCTGCAATAAATAAATCAAAAAATTACTATTTTCTTGCAGGTGCTAAAAATCCCTAAACATAGTCCATAGGACAGGTGGGCTTGGCAAACAACTAATGCTAAGCATGTATGTCTATGAAATATAAACTACTTTGTGCGTTGTGTTTATTTCCTAACATCTATTTTGTAGAGCTTAGGATTTCCTTTGAACTTTAAATGTAAATTTGAGCTTAGAATTAGGTTAGGATCTATGGGGTCTAGGATTAGCAGGAGCTGACGCAACTAGTAGATGGTGTAGTGGTCTCCTGTCGAGCCCGATGGATGTCCCTGCAGAAGGAGATTTTCTTGTAAAGAAGACCCATAGATTTGAACTTGTAGTTCTAGGTTGGGTTATCTAAGGGTAGAACTCGGCTGCCCAATTTTCTTTCTTCCGGGGTGTATAGTAGTACCCAGCTACATTAGCCTTTTTCTAATATAATTTAATTTAGCTTGATTTATTTTGGGTGTGCAATAGAAACAACATGCTTTTCTTAGGTTTCTTTCTATGCTATGTTTGTGTTGTGATGTATGCCTGGACGTAGGCTCATAGGATAAAATAAATTTTCTACCTAACTAAATCAATTGAAACATAAAATTAAATACAACTCATAAGCTTTATATAAAAGCCTTGGCCATTAAAGCAAGATAAAATATGTAGCAACCCCTTAGCTGGATGTTTTAATATCGTGCATAATCATATTATTTCACTCTTGACTAATGAAGGACTTCCATCCTTGCCAGAGAACCTGGGCTTGACCCTTGAGAGCCTATGGTGGAAGTACACCTTCTTCTATTTTGATTTAGCCCATAATATTTTTCTAATTGCATGCATTAGGCATAAATTATATTCATATGGCCTAAAATGAATCTTGAGTCAAAAATTATAAAAATCTGAAAAATATGCATTAGTTAGGTACATCTTCATACCCTAGATGATCTTAGGGGTTAGGTAGTAAGTCTAGGTTCATAGATTTCTTTCCTAAAATTATAACAGACCAGCCATCTTGCATTCATATGACTTAGCCTCATGGTTTTAAAATGCGCTTAGGTGGTGTTAGCTGGCAGCATTCTCCAGGCAGGTTGTAAGACCAGAAGAGTTAAGGTTAGGTTAGTTCCTTCAAGTGAAGAGAATGACCAATGATTCCTAAGAATAGAACTAGAGCATCCGACATGTGAGGCGTCGTAGAATAGGTTACAGCATCCTTTTAGGAATAAGTCTTCAACCCTAGGCATTTTTGCAGTCTTGTGCTGTTAGAATCTAAGCCATAGATTTCTAAGAAAATGAAAACTTGAAATCTAAAATTAAATCTCAAGTTTGAAGCCCAATCATAGGATATATGAAATTTCTACTGGACATCTCAATATCAGTATACATTTCCTACACTTTTCCATTTGACTCTTAAAAATAGATCTCTCCAATTTGGACCTCTCCCAATTGAATTTCTAAAAACCAATCCTTTGAAAGCTACCTTAGTAGTCTTTAGGAATAACAACTTATTTCTTTAATCGAGAGTATTCTTAGGAAGAGACCCTTCCTAAGATGTAATTAACTATACATGCTTGCCTTTATATGGAACCATGATCCCAAGATAAAATTGACCCTATTCTACTTTTCCAAATAGCTCAGGGGAAAATACTCTGGTACACGAAAGACCCATTAGCCTTAAGAGTCTTTTATTAAAATGATTGAATTCATTAAAGAAGAGCATGTTTATCTTCGAGATAATATGTTTATTCCTTAATGTCATATTTGATCATCTAAATAAAATATTTCTAAACTCTATGTGGTGTCATTTCTTTTCTCTATTCTAGAGAAAAAGAACCAACAACATGCAGTTGAGCCTACACTAGCATTATTTATAAAAATGTTGATTTAGATTTTAAAATGGTTGAATTTTTCCAAATTAATAATAGGTAGAGCATGGCACCATAATATATTATTTCAATTTAAAATATGTAGGTGATACGACTTAAATATATAGTTTTTTATTATTTAGACTAGTTTTATAAGTTTTTATCTTATGCAATCCCTTGTGATGTGATATGCAATATAGTATAATATAATATGTTATATTGTATTACAATATAGGATGCCATAACATAGTGTAGCATCATGCATTATAGCATACTATTGTGTATTACTACCTATTATTTAGCCTATTTTAGTTTCTTATTGTATGATGTAGTAAAGTTTGTACTGGTATAATTCATAAAAATACTGGTTTATTGGCTGAGATAATGGGATTTGGCCAAATTTAAGGTAAGCTTTAGGGAACATCATTAGGTGTGTGCTATGGTGTGTCAATTAATCAAAAGAGTGGAATTTTGCATCCAAAATAAAAGTTCAATTTTCAACCAAATTTTATAAGTTTTTTGCTTAAAGTGATTCATTTTAAGGTGTAATTTAAGATAATAAATTATATGAATGCATATTTAAATATAATGTACATAACAATATAACTTCACATATATATGAATGTGGTGGTGTGTTACTAAATATTATTGTACATTTTATTATGTTTTACTTTTGTTATAATACATTGGGTCAAAACTCACAAAAATGTTAATTTGAAGGTTGAGATAGATGAATTTGGCCAACATCATGGTGCACACCAAGAAGAAACACCAAAATTATGCTATTTTGTACCATTTCTAATAGAAAAATAATAATTTTACATCCAAAATGAACATTATTTATATTTTGAGAAAATTTTGTTATTTGTTCTTTTTAAGTGATTCGAATGTGGTGTAATGTTAGACAATATATTATATTATAGAAAATTATAAAATAAGATCATATATTATAATATAATATAATGTGTTAATTCACATTATAATATGTTTAGCATGATATTGTATAGCTAGTTTGAGCTTGCACCCTCACAAATCATAAAATGTTAATTACAATGTTAAGATGATGTAATTTGAACGAATACATTATAAGGCTTTTGGTTGAAGTATTAAAGGTGTACATAAGGGATTGGGATTTGATTTTGATTTCATAGATTTGTTTGGGGATGTATCCATTGGGGATAAGAGTTTGGTTGGATTTCTTTGATTTAGACTCTACTTGGGGAAGTTAGTTTAATTAGGCTCCCTTGGGGAGGTTGGTTTTGAATTTGATTTGTTTGTTTGACTTCTTTATATAAGATTTGGGGCTCCACTAGGGTGAAGGGTGTGATTTAACTACACTAGGGAAAATCAGATTGGGTTTAATTTAATCTCAGTTAATGTATGGACCTTATCGGTGTAAGATCTACCCACTGAGAAGGGGCTATATCAGCCTTGACCTACCCCAGGTTTACAAATCCAAAGGGTTAGTCTATCAGCTGCGAGGTAGAGCTAGCCAACCTAAGGGGTTCTCTTTCGGTGTACTACAGATATGATAAGAAGTAGGCGTTGCAAACTTACATCTTCCAAAGGGAGGAACAACTGCTAGAGTGACTTGTTGGATGTACAACAAATCGAACCTGACCTAGGGTGACTACTAAGTGAATGTTGTTGGGGACTTATGTCAACTCAAAAGTAGTCAAGATTAATTTTATCTAAATTTCATATGATTTGATATGGTTTGTTTGGTTTAGTTTGATTTTGAATTAAAGGCATATCTGCTAGGGATGTGATCTTGGTCAAATTAGATAGATTTAATTTATGGACCATGTCAGTGTGCGATGGACCCACTGAAGGGGCTATATCTGACTTGTCCTATCTCAAAGTTACAAATCCAAAGGGATAGTCTATTGGCCATGGGGTAGAGCTAGCCAACCTAAAGGGTTTTTTTTTGGTGTGCAATGGCTGTGCTAGGAAGAAGGCATAACAGACTTGCATCTTTTAAAGCAAGGAACAGCTACAGGGGTGACATGTTGGTAGCAGAACAAATCAAACCTGACATAGGGGAGACTACTGAGTGAATGCCGCTGGGGACTTATATCAACTCAAGTGTAGTTAGGCGATTCATATATGGAGTTTTGTTGACACTACCCTAAAAATAAGATACTTACTTGGGAAAAGTTACTGCTAGGGGTGTCCTCCTAATCCACAAGTGAATATATAATTTGTTTATATGTTAGAGTGGACCCTATTGGTGTGCCAGGAACCACACTAAGAAGGGGCTATGCCATTCTTGACCTATCTCTGATTTACTAGACCAAGGGAGAATCTGTACATCCACAAGATAGATTCTCCAACAATAGTGGTGGTTACTAGGAAAGGGAAATTGTCTAATCCGATAGTAACCTCGGTAGTGTGTAAATTGGGTCATAAAGGACGTGATCCAAATATAATGGCCACATGGGTGGTGTTGCTAGGGGCGTTATCTTAAGCCCTAGAAAAGAAAACCTATAGGTATACGGTGGCCAACTCAAGGAGAAAGCATAGCAGACTTACATCTACCATGAGTGGTGCACTCTAAGGTGCAAGAACTAACGAATCTAAGGTGTATTTGTCAGCATGAATGGTGTATCCATCAATATAGTGAGAACCAACCAACCTAAGGTGCTCGTTGGTGTACAATGATCAATTTGGAAAGAAAATGTGTAGGCTTACAACTTTCCAAGTGGAACTGATCATCAGGATAGTCTATCATCACCGGTATAGACTCACATCCTTTGAAATGAAGCCAACATGAGGTAGCTTACTGGCCACGTAATAAGGCCTACCAAACTATTAAGGCCCTCGTCAGGGTGCAGTGGCCAAGTAACGGAGGAAAGCATAGCAGACTTACATCCTCTAAAGCAAGAAGACCATTAGGTGACGCACTAGTAGGGTAGCACGTCCATCGGACCTAGAGCAGCTTGAGTGAGTGCCATTGGAGGTGTTATCTTAACTCAGAGTAGCCTGAGACAAAAGATATGTGTTTGTTTTATATGTTTGTGTGTAGTTTGTGTTTATGTTGTGTCGATGAAGGATAGGATGCTGCTCGGGTTCCTTATACCTACCCTAAACACATCGTGGCAGATTCACAAATAAGAATACTTTCAACATGGAAGAGATTGAATTCATAATGGAATTTTTATTAATGATAATTATTTTCAAACATGATTTATTATATTTTTTTAAGAAGAGCCCATTGATTAGAAGCATTGGGAATTCTCCCTTATGTTTAATAAGCTGATAAGATCCTCCTTGGTAGGCCATCTATATTAGAAAAGGGCCTTTTTAATTGGGTTCAAACTTACCTCTCATTTTATGATGGGCAACAATCGATCTTCTTAAAATTAAAATAGGCTCTTTTACTTAAAAAATCATTAGGACAGACTAACATGTTATGAGCTTAAATCATTTTAGCTTTGTACAACTCGAGGTTTTGGTATGCCTACAGGCATCTCTCCTCCAAACCTTTGACCTCTTCTAACCACAACTTGGTGTTTTGCTATATTGTGATCTTGCTACCCATAGCTATCCTTATTAATAGGAGTTGGACTTCTAATGGTAGAATGACTTTGGATCCATACACTAAGGTGAAAGAAGTAGATTGAGTTGGAGTTCCATATGTGGTGCGTTAGGCCCACAAGGCTTCAACTAATTGTTCATTCCATTGTCATTATCGAGGGTCTTCTTCAGTATTTGGATGAGAGCTTTGTTGAAGGCTTCTGCTAAGCCATTTTCCCTCAGGTAGTTGATGGTAGAATATTTTCAATCTATCTTATGTCTCTGAGCAAAGTTGTTGATCTCAGTGCTCTTCAATCGAACCCACTATGTCAGAACCCCAACACTCGAATAGCAATGAGGCCAATGTAGGATGTAGAATGTTAGGTGGATGGTGTAGGACCATGCCATGTATTTGACATTGGTTGCATTGTATAGTTGTATCCTTGTAATCTTTGATCATCGACGGCCAGTAGTATCCTAGTATCTTGATCTTAGCTTTCATCATCGGATTGAATTGGTTGGCTCCACATAATCCTGAGTGTACCTCGATCACGATCTTACGGGCTTCATGCTTGTCTAAACAACATAACCACATATGATCAAAAGACCTCCGGTACAAGATACCATCCATAAGAGCATAGGAAAGTGCTCTCTGCTTCATCTGATGGGCTTGGGACTTTCCTGAGGTATTTTTCCTTTATTTAGGTAATCCATGAATGGTTGCCTCCAATCTAACTCCTCATCCTTCTTAGCAATGGCAACCTCCCCTTCAATAGAGTACTTTTTGATGAGTTCAATATCAATAAGTGATAAGACTTGTCTATTTTGGATATTTATTAACATGGACTCATCCTTTGGACATGCCAACTCCTTAGAAGGCTTGGCTAAATCAAATGCTATGACATTCTCTTTTTGAGAAATCTAATAAATGGTAACATCTGTAATTTGGCCCAACAACTCCATGGTCTACTTATGGTAGTGATGGAGCTTAGGCTTTATAACCTTATAAGACCCAGTGATTTGGTTGATAACTAATTAAAAATTTCCAAAGATGTTATTATTCTGGATTCTTAGAGTAACAGCTAACTCTAGATCAAAAATTAGAGCCTCATATTTGGCTTCGTTGATGGTGCAAAAATTGGACAAATGATATGAGAATCTCATCACATTGCGGTCCATAGTTAAGAGAATTATTCTTGCCCCTGCATTTCTTGGAATAGTAGATTGTGGTTCTTCTCCTCTTTAAGAGGAAGCTGCACCATCAAAGTATTTCTCCCAGTGGTGAATGCTAGTAGCCCCTAAGTTCATGATTTGTTCATCTAGGAGATCATCCCTAAGCGGAGAATCTATAGAAAGTGGGTGTGATGCTAAGAAACTTGGTAGTGCTTGTCCATTCACCACACAGATGGGTACAAAGGTAATGTCAAATTGCTAGAGGATCATGGACCATTGTGCCAATCATCCAGATAGCATCGATTGTGTCATGAGATACTATAGTGGATTGATCCTAGAGTTTAAGTTCACCTTCTGAGGAAGCATGTACTGTTGTAGGTTTTGGAATACAAAGATTAAAGCTAGGAAATGCTTCTCAATGAGAGGATAATTAGCCTCGGTAGAGATTAGACAATGGCTGAGGTAGTAGATTGTATTGTCTTTCCCATCATCATTAGCTTGGGCCAACAAAGCACCAAGGGAGTAGTCTAACATAGTAGTGTAAAGTATGAGCAGCTTGCCTGGGTAATTCTTAGATGTCTTTGAAGGCATGCTCACACTTATCATCCCACTTGAACTTGGCATCCTTTTTGATAAGTGTTGAGAATGGATGATATCTTCTCGATAGGTTGGATATAAAGCATCTTAGATATGCTAACCGCCCTTGGAATGATCTAACTTGAGTTAAACTTTTAGGCGGTGGCATTTCTAATATCTCCTTAATCTTCTCCAGATCCATTTCAATTCTCTAGTGTCAGACAATAAACCTAAAGAATTTCCCCAAAGCTACTCTGAATGCACACTTAAGGGGGTTTATTTTGAGGTTAAATTATCTTAACTATTCAAAAACTACTCTCAAGTCAAAGAGATAGTCTTCCCTTTCTCTACTTTTGACTATGAGATCATCGACATAGAACTTGACCTGATGATGAATGAGTTCATCAAAGATTCGAGTCATAGCCCGCTAGTATGTAACACCAGCATTTTTAAGGCTAAAAGGCATGACCTTATAGTAATAGATTTAGATCAGGGTTCTAAAAGCAGTGTTTCTTTCATCTTCAGGGGTCATCTTTATTTGGTTATATCCAGATGAGCCATCCATGAAAGAGAAGATTGCATGATATGAGGCAATGTTCACCATTAGCTCTGGGATTAGTACTGGAAATTCATCTTTTGGACATGCCTTATTTAAATCCCTAAAATCGACGCATATGTGAATTTGGCCATTTTTTTCTTAACTAGGATGAGACTGACTAACGAAGTAGGGTATTTTTCTTCCCGGATGAAGCCAACATCGATCAATTTCTAAACTTCATAAATGACCTATTATTCTATGTCTAATCACATGCATCTAGGAGTTTGCTTGATAGGGTTAGTAGTAGGCTCTATTGCTAGTTTATGGACTGCTACATCAGGAGCCAATCCAAGCATATGTTCATAACTCCA
Organism: Cymbidium sinense; assembly: GCA_021442155.1. Classification (NCBI taxonomy): domain Eukaryota; kingdom Viridiplantae; phylum Streptophyta; class Magnoliopsida; order Asparagales; family Orchidaceae; genus Cymbidium; species Cymbidium sinense. The sequence continues at coordinate 69,950,219 of CM038214.1, forward strand.
TACAAAGCAGTCTTTAAACTCAGTCAATAGCCTAACTAAGTCATTAGTTTCAATTTCATTCAACAAAGAACTGATGTATGTCGAGTGTGGATCTTCTTCAGCTCTTAAGTTGATTTCCTTGAGCTCGTCAATGATTAACTTGATCTCTTCTTCAAACTCTGGCAGTGCATCTTTGACTTCAAAATCATCTGGATCATCTGAAATTTCTAAGCACAGCTCTTTATATGAGTTTATATGATTTGAAAAGAACCTATTAGATTCCAAATGATTGGTGATGACTAAGTAGCAATCATCATCTTTGATTGGACCCACTGTATGAAATCCTAGTCTCGGTCTTGATTAAGATATTTTGCATTTGTTCTTCCATATTATTTTGAAGTAGTATAACTTGTGCTCTAAGTCATCACACCTGTGGATGACTTAGGGGCTTCCTTAACTACCAAACCCTTAGCTTTTTGAGAGGAAAGTGGGGTTAGAGCTAAGGTTCTCAACTGATGCCTAATTATTTCACATATACACTTGGATACTCTTATGCTTTGCTTCGGAGCCCAGTCTTCATCACTATCTGACTCAAGTGTAACCTCCAAGGGAATCTACTCCTGAGAAGAGCTGACTAGTGTAATATAAGACTCATCCTAAGAACTAGATTCTAAGTCTATATGGATAACAAGTGTACTCTTGGTAGCTGGGAAATATCTTCTATTAGATGGCGAATAAGGAGGTTTTCCACCCCTGGGAGTACCTCTGAGCTGGCCTCTTCCTCTACCTTGTGGAAGTTAGGTCATCCTACCCATATGTTCGAATGGAGTAATGAACTCGGCTTCTATTTTCCAAGCATCTATCTCCATGGGCAACACTATGGAGCCTAAGGCCTATTAACCTCACTTTTGTAGTGTGAATTCAATCTTGCCTTCTTAGACTTAGGAGTCTTCTTGACACTAATACTTCCATAGTAATAAGACACGTCTAATAATTAGGTAAAAACTTAACCTAAGACTAAAGACTTAGAAGGGTTAACCATAAGATTAGGTTATGCTTTAGGGATTAGGATAATCCACCTACCCTACAACCAAAATCTAATCCATGTTCACCTTCTCAAACCAAACCTCAAGTTCAATTCAAACATCAAATTCAAATCCAAATCCATATCCAAATTCATAAACCAAATTATTGAATCCCATGATCAAATCCAAACTTGAAACCCTTCCTAAGCCATATAACCTATCCCATGGACTTAGCCAAATCTTAATCCAAATCAATCCAAAATCAATTAATTTTTCCATAATCAATTTATATCTTCAATCATCTTGCTAAATATAAATAAAATCTACATTCAAATGATCAAAACTAAATCAAACTAAATCAAATTAAATCAAAGCCCTTCCTAAGCCATTTGACCTATCCCATGGACTTAGCCAAATCTTGATCCAAATCAAGTCAAACTCAATTGATTTTCTCACAAATCATTCATATTTTCAATCATCTTCACAAATTTAAATGAAATATACATTTAAATCAACAAAATTAAATCAAACAAAAGCACAATCCAAACCTAAGCCACCTGACCCAACTCCATGGACTTAGCCAAATTCCTTCATTCCAAAACCCAAATTCAATTGATTTTCTCATGAATCAATCATACCTTCAATCATATTCACAAATATAAATGAAATCTATAATCATCAAGCCAAACCAAAATCAACCCAAGTTAAACCCAACTTAACCCTTTTGAAGTGTTTAAATGAAAACCCATTTGAACCAATAATTACAATTGAATTTATATATCAATCCCAAATCCATATATAAACTCAACTAAATCAAACTCCAAAATCAAGCCATTGATCCACTTGACTGACTTGATCTTGGTAAATTTGGATTTGACCTGGTCTAAATCTTGAGTCATTTTTGACAAGTCAACCTTTTGACCCAATTGAACCCAACCTAGCCAATGACAAATGACTTGAAACCAATGACCAAATCAAAATCAATATTTGAATATGAGACCTTCAATTGAGTCAAACACAATTGGCCCTATTTGTTTACCCAAATTGACATAAAAGACCAAATTGGGTCAAATCAAAATATAAACCAAATTGATTGTAACCAATGGCTCAAGTTTTTTCCAAATTGATTGTTGAACTTGACCAAAGCCATGATTTGTCCAAATTGAACCCTATTGGCCTACTTAGCCCAAAGCGACCAAAAGGTTCAAGTTCATCTAAATTAAATCCAAATCCAAATTATTTGACACCAAAGCCTACAATCATCTTCAATTGGTCAACTAAACCCAAACCAACACCCAACTCAAGCCAGTTTGGCCAATTTGGTCAAATTGGTCAACTTAACCCATTTAACCCAAATGAATTTGAATGAGCCAAAATAAAATCTAAGCCAAACTAAACCAAAAAAATTGAACCAAAACTTCCCAAATTATCATATGAACTTGACCTAGCCGTTAGTTTGACTCAATTTGAACAATTCGTCAACTTGACCCAATCTAACCCAATTTGACCTAAATAAGTCAAATTGAGCCAAACCTAACTAAATCGACTCGAATTGACTTAAAATTTGGGCTAACCCACTTTAGCTCATTTCAAATCTACCCAAATCAAATCTAATGCCAAATAATCATTCTATCCTTGGGTCAAGGGAATCACATGTGACAAATCACCCATGTAAGTGGTCATTTCCATTCCTTGGCCACTTAGTACTCTCCCAATGGTCCACATAGTCACCTAGGACACTGCCTAACCTGACCCAAGGGGGTTGGGTGGGCCATGACCCATTGAAGGTGAAATCACCTCACCCTCCCCATTGGAGCATTTGAAACCCATAGGACACCCATGATTCCTCCTTGGCAGCCACCTCCACACCTTCAAACAACCAAGCTGAGCAAACTCACCTCCTTCCTGCCACCCATGACTCCCTCAGATTGCCAGACAGCCACTAGAAGCCAAACCTGATCCCAACATTCAATTACGATGAAGGGGGGTATACACCCTCTCATTTCCACTTAAACATACACAAAAATCATTCCTTAGAGGTCTAGCTACCCAAGATGAGCTGCTAGAGCCATTACTTAAGCTCCCAAGCTCGTTCCTTGATCAAAAAATGCCATTCCCATCCATCCCAAAATAAGACACTCCCATTTCTAACAAACTTCCATATTTCTCCATTAAACTCAAATTAAATTTGCACACACCTTCCCTAGGCCTCATCGAGCAAGAATGAATTATCTCCTAAGCTTCCTGAGCATCGGTGGTGGGACTTTGATCAAAGCCAAGCTCCAATCATTGGTTCATGGCCTTCTGAGAGAACAGTGAGGAATTGATCCAATTATTACTCAACAAGGCTTCATCTCCACTAGATGAAGCGTCCTTAATCATTTGAGCCACCAATTTTGAGCTCCGATGAGCTATTATTCCAAAACTAATCTTTAGGCAAAAATGGGTTGGATCTTTTTGAAGAAAACTTGCATTTCGTGTGATCTTGATTGTTGGATCCCCTTTGATTGATGTCATGAAGGTGTGTGATCCTTTTGGAGTTGATCCGAGCTCAAGTAAGATCAGATCAAGTGAGTAATGGTGGACGAACTCCATTCTCTCTCACTCGCGTGACGTTAGATCACGTACCGTCCATTCCACGTAATCATAATGGACAATTGTGATTAGATCTGCTAGATCGATCTGATTTAATCCTATTATGCTATGGGATTAATTGGCATCGATCTAGATTGACGATGAGAAAGCGTCCTGAATGAGAAAAGCGGGTCACTACCACATAGGAGCTGAGTCGAATATGTTTTAAGTAACCAATCCTGCGGCACCACGTGGCAAGTGCACCACGTTAGTGCGCCACGTGCCACTAATAGGATTATGCTTTAATTAGGCTTAATTAATCATTTTTAATTATCATAACTTCTAAAAATAAGAAGAAATCATAAAAAAATAAGAAAACCAAATAAATACTCATTTTAAAGGTATTTCATAGGAGAATTTTTTGAAAATGATCTAACTAATTTTGAAAAGTAATTAAAGTTTAATTACCAAATTAATTAGCTTAATTAATCCTTAATTACTCCTTAATTACTTGAGAAATTAATCCTAAATTTTATGGGTTAATTTAATGGGATGACCTCTACCTCCCGTGATTTTCTTGGGATTTATTGCTCACTTAATTAGGAAAATTGACTAATTAAACCTTAACTATGCTTTTAAGTTAATTAATGTTTAATTAATCCCATGAACAGTAATAAATTGGTTAATTAAGTTTATTAAACATTGTTCAACAGTAAGTGAACTAAGGAATAGGGTTGGGACCTCTTTCACTAAGTTTATTTCACCCTTTTTAAAAATGAAATTTATTAAGATTTAACTAATTAATTAAATTAGTTAATCAAATTAAAATTAGAATCACATAAGACCTTAATTAATTAAATCATGGGGGTAGATCTTTAGGTGTTTAATAACCTAAAGGAGTTTAATGAAATTATGGGTAGTCCACATGTGTGGGAAAACCATAAGAGTAATTAATTAAGTCCTTTAATCAAGTTAATTATTAATCATGAGCCAATTGCATTAGGACCCTTTTATTTCCTAGGATCATTGCAAATTTATTTTCTATGCATATCATGTTGGCTCATAATTATTTATTTAATTACTTTAAGGAGACATAGGTAAGGGTAATTGATTCATCTAATTAAGGCTTCAACTTAATTAACCCATAAAATCAACTTAATTACATTTCCTTAAATTAAATCAAATCACTAATGTAAGAATGGGTTTAAAATAACAAGTGATGATTTCTATTCTCCTCTTCAAATTAAATCAAATCCAAAACTTAATTAATAAAGAAGATTTAGTTTGCTTTAAATAATCTTATTTGATTTGATTATCCTTAAGAACTAGTTTGGCTTAATAAATCACATGCTTATATTTGATTGTCCTCTTTCCAATCATGTTAAATTTGGTATGTCACTTGAATTCATACATCCATCTTTTCAAAATCAAGTAAAACAAAATAGATTTTTTATTTATTTAAGCTTGCATGTGTTGATTTAATTTAATATATGTGTGGCTATTATCACTATTAAATCCAAATGTACTTTTCAAAAGCTTATAAATGAATAATAATGTGTTATGATGCTAGTTATAAATACATAAGAAATGCATGTGCTTATAGCTTAAGTGTATGAATGTTGAGTTCTATTTCCTCTATTCATGTGTTGATTTATATAAGATTGAATGCTAAAGGGTATATAGTCTAGACATCCTGGGAAGACGAGGCCTTAGTTAGCCCCAAGGAGTTTATTTGATTACCTCACTTCCCTGGTTTGTTACTTGGTTGATGAAATCGAAAATAAGAAATGTTGAATTTGAATTTGTTCTCTGTTAAAAAAAAAACCAAAAAGCCTAAACCCTAAACTAAAACCTAAATGCTAAACCTAAAATCTAAACCCTAAACCCTAAACCCTAAAAATCATAAACCCTAAACCCTAAAAACATAAACCTAAACTAAATAAAACCTAAAAATAAAATAAATAAATTAAACTTAAACCAAAATAAAATAAAAACCTAAACTAAAATCTAAACCTAAACCTAAAAATAAAATCAAATAAAAACTAAACTAAAATAAAATAAAAAAACCTAAACTAAACTAAAAAAATAAAATAATACTAAAAATAAAAATCCTCAATAAAATAAAACCTGAATGTAAAATAAAAATAAAATAAAATGAAAATAAAATAAAATTAAAACTAAATTAAAATCTAAACCTAAATAATAAACCTAAAAATAAAACCTAATCCATAAAAGAAAAAAAACTTAAACCTAAAAAAAAAACCTAAACCTTAACTAAAATAAACTAAACAAAAATAAATAAAACCTAAACCTAAACCTAAACTAAACTAAACCTAAAAATAAACCTAAACTAAATAAAATAAAATATATTCTAAAGTTAAAAAAATAAAACCTAAAAATAAACTTAAAATAAAGACCTAAAACCTAAACCAAAAAAATAAAATGAAAACCTAAATCTAAACCTAAAAATAAAAAATAAAACCTAAACCAAAAAAATAAAATAAAAATTAAACTAAACTAAAAAATAAACATACACCTAAACCTAAACCTAAAAAATAAATTAAAATAAATAAACACAAAATAAATAAACTAAACTAAATTAAAATACAAAATAAACCTAAATAAAAATATAAATTAAATTAAATAAACCTAAACCTACCAATTTTCTTAATCTTAAAAAAAAAACCCTAAACACTAAATCCTAAACCATAAACCCTAGACCCTAAACCCTAGCCCTAAACCCTAAACCCTACACCCTAAATCTTAAACCCTAAATCGTAAACCATAAATAAAACCTAAACTTAAAATAAAAAACCTAAACCTAAACCTAAAACTAAATAAACTAAAAACCTAAACCTAAATAAACTAAAATCAAGACCTAAACCTAAATTGAAATAAACCTAAATAAAACTAAAAATAAACCTAAATAAACTAGGCCAAAATAAAATAAAATAAATCTAAACCAAAACATAAAACTAAAGAACCTAAACTAAAGCTAAATAAATAAAAATAAAAAATAAAACCCTAAACCTACTAAACCTAAATAAATAAACTAAATTAAATAAATAAACTAAAATAAATAAATACCTAAACCTAAACTACTAAATAAACTAAACCTAACTTAAATCTACACACCTAAACCTAAACCTACTAAACCTATACTAAATAAACCACAAACCTAAACTAAATAAATAATATAAAATAAATAAATAATAAAACTAAACCTACTGAGCTAAACCTAAACCCTACCACCTAAAACCTCTAAACCTAAACCTACTAAATAAAATGAACAAATAAAATAAACCTAAACCTAATAAAATAAAACCTAAAGTAAAATAAACTAAACAAACCTAAACCAAAATTAAAATAAAATAACTACCTAACATAAACCTAAACTAAACCTAAATATATAAACTAAACCTAAAGCTAAACTAAGATAAACCAAAATAAAATAAAAATAAAAAAAAAATAAACTAAAAGTTAAACCTAAACCAAACATGAACCTAAACTAAACATAACTAAACCTAAACTAAAATAAAACTAAACTAAATAAAAATAAACCTAAACCAAACCTAAAACAAAACCTAAACCTAAACTAAATAAACTCAAAAATAAATAAAATAAACTTAAAATAAATAAAACCTAAACCTAAACCATAAACCATAAACCTAAACTAAATAGAAATAAATAAACCTAAAATAAACCTAAAAACCTAAACCTAAACCTATAAAACCTAAACCTAAACAAAAACCTAAACCTAATCCTAAACCTAAAACTAAATTTAAACCTAAAATGAAACCTAAACCTAAACCTAAACCTAACCCTAACCTTAAACCTAAACCTAAATAAATTAAAACCTAAATCAAAAATAAAATAAAACATAAACCTAAATAAAATAAAACTTAAATAAACCGAAAACCTAAACTAAACTAATCCTAAACCTAAATGAATAAATAAAATAAAATCTAAGATAAATAAAATAAAAACCTAAACTAAAACTCTAATCCACTAAACTAAACTCTTAAGCACCAACTACTAAATCCTAAATAAATAAAATCTAATTAAATAAATCTAAACTAAATAAACTTAAACTAAACCTAAACCCTAATTGACCCTAAACCTAAACTCAACCCTGATCACTGACTAAACTAACCCACCCTACTCAATCTGAGACCCTCTAAACCCTAAACCATAAACCCTAAACTATAATAACCCTAGGCCCCTCCCAAACTCCACTACCCAAAATAAACCACTAACCACACTTAAAACCTAAACTAAACTAAATAAACCTAAAAATAAAATAAATAAACCTAAACCTAAATAAAATAAAAATATAATATATTAAAACCTAAACTAAAACCTATAAACTAAACCTAAACCTAAAATAAAGATTAAAATAAAATAAAACTAAACTAAAGATAAATAAAAACTTAAACAAAACTAAAATAAAAACCTAAATAAATAAACCTTAATTTATATAAAAATAAAACAAAATAAATTAAAACTAAAATAAAAGCTAAACCTAAACAATAAACCTAAAAATAAATCCTAAAAATAAATAAAAAAAACATAATCCTTAAATTAAAAAAAAAACTTAAACCTAAAATAAAAATAAAATAAACCTAAAGCTTAACTAAATAAACTAAAATATAATAAATAAAACCTAAACCTAAACCTAAACATTAACCTGAACTAAATAAAATAAAGTATACTAAAAATAAACCTAAACATAAACTAAAAAATAAATCCTAAAATATAAAATAAACTAAATAAACTAAATATACCTAAACCTAGGTTTGCTTAATTATTTTAAAAAAAAACTAAACCCTAACCACAAACCCTAAACACTAAATCCTAAACCCAACCCTAAACCCAATAAACTAAAATCATAAAATAATCCTAAACCCTAAACCCTTTATCCTAAATCATAAACCTTAAACTCTAAACCCTAAACTAAAATCTAAACCTAAAATAAAAAACCTAAACCTAAACCTAAAATTAAATAAACTAAAAACCTAAACATAAATAAACTAAAATCAAAACCTAAACCTTAATAAACTAAAATCAAAACCTAAACCTTAACCTTAACCTAAACCTAAATAAACCTAAAGAAACTAAACTAAAAAATAAACCTAAATAAACCTAAATAAAATAAATAAATAAATCTAAACCTAAACTTAAACTAAATAAACCTAAACCTAAAATAAAAATAAATCCCAAAACATACAAAACTAAAAAAAAAACCAAATCTAAACCTAAACCTAAACTAAATAAATAAAAATAAAAATAAAATAAACCTAAACCTAAATAAACCTAAAAAAACTAAATAAAATAAGCAAAATTAAAACAAATAAATAAGCAAAATAAAGCCTAAACCTCTAAACTTCTAAATAACTACCCTAAATCTAAACTAAAAATCTAAACCTAAACCTAAACTAAACTAAATAAATAAATTAAAACCTACAAACACTAAACCTAAATAAACCTAAACCTAAACTACACTAAATAAACATAAACCTAAAATAAACTAAACCTAAACTTCTAAATAAATAAAATCAAAATAAATAAATAAAATAAACCTAAACCTAAACCTAAAAATAAGTAAATAAAATAAACCTAAACCTAATAAAATAAAATCTAAACTAAATAAACTAAAAACCTAAACCTAAAAGTTAGAATAAAACATAAACTAAACCTACCAAATCTAAACTAGATAAATAAACCTAAACTCCTAAATTAAAATAAATATGATTAACTAAAATAAAAGTAAAACTAAACTAAAAGAATAAAACCTACTAATCCTAATCTTAAACTTAAAACCTAAACCTCCTAAACTAAACCTAAATAAAATAAAACTAAAAAACTCTAAGCCTACCTAAAATGACTAAATCTAAAAATAAATAAAATAAACCAAACTAAATAAAACCTACATGAGCCTAAACCTCTAAACCTAAACCTAAACCTAAAGCTAAACCTGATAAAAACTAAACCTAATCCCACCTAAAATAAATAAAATAAATAGAAATAAACCTAACCTAAACCTAAACTAAATCCTAAACACTAAAATGAAGCCCAAACTAGTTAAAATAAAAATAAATAAAACCTAAATAAAAATACCTAAACTAAATAAACCTAAATCTAAAAATAAACCTAAACTAAACTAAAAAATTAACCAAAAAAACAAAACCTAAACATAAAATAAAAAATAAACTAAAAGCTAAACCTAAACCTAAACCTAAATAAACTGAAAATAAATAAACTAAAATAAACTAAACTAAAAATAAAACCTAAACCTAAACTTAAATAAATAAATAAAATAGAAACCTAAACCTAAACTAAATAAACTAAACAAAATAAACCTAAATGTAAAAAAACCTAAAACGTAAACCTAAACATAAATAAAAATAAAACTAATTAAACTAAAAAACCTAAACCTAACCTTAAAATTAAAATAAACCTAAACTAAATAAAATAAATAAGTAAACCTAAACCTAAATAAACTAAAACTAAATAAACCTAAACCTAAACCTAAACCTAAAAATAAAAACCAAAACCAAAACCTAAATTAAAAATAAAACCTAAACCTCAATAAACTAAAAACCTAAATAGACTAATTAAATAAACTAGGTAAAATACCTTTCCTCTGATTGGTGGATTGGATGTAGCTCCTTGGTTTTTGCTGATTTTTTATTTTCTCCTTCATGTTGACTATGAGATCTATGGGGGTTGGAAGAGACTTTGCTTACCTCTGGCCTGTTTTCTCTCCTTCCTCATTTACTGTTGGTGGTTGGCTGGTCCTCATTGGTTTTTTTACCCTTCATTATTTGTCTTGCTGGGTGACTGCCATTTCTATGTTTTGGTTTTTTTGATGATCTCTAGGAGGGTTATGGCTATGCCTGCTATTATTTTTTCCACCTATTTTGGGCTCTATTTTGGGTTAGCCCTTTGTTTTGCTTGGTCGCCCCCCTTTCGATATTAGATCCTTTACTACTATGGTTGGTTGTTGAGTGGCAATTGTTGGTCTCTTCACGATTTGATTAGATTTGGTCTTTTTAATACTTTTTAGTTATTTCTTCTGGTTTGTGTTGTGGATTCTTGTTGGTTGGCTGTTTTCTCTTTTGATTAGCATGAGGACATCTGCTTTGTGGTTTTTCCTTCTTGGCCTAGTTATGGCTGATTTTATTAGTGGCAGATACCTAGTGGCTTTTTGTCACTGCCTGCTGGATTGATGGCATCCTTTTCTCTGCTTGGATTGGTCTGGTGTTTACTGATGGCTAGTTGTGGCTCTCCATTGCTTGGAGCTTTGATGTCTATTTGAATGATGGTTGTTTTTATTTTTTATTTTATTTTTGTCTCTTTCTAGGCTATTGTATAGATGTTGCTATGCTTTTGAATTGGCTTGTCCCTTTGAATTCTTCCTTATTGATAGTGGCTCTGTCACTTACCTTGTTGTATCTTCTAGGTGGCTAGCTATTTGTGACTGGTCTACTATGGTGTTGGTTGGTTGTTTTGCTATTGGGTGGCTGTTGGCTGAATTGTTCTTTGTTTTCTAATGTAGTTTCTAAAATCCTTTGGGCTGCCTGCTTTCAGTGTTGATTTGTATTAGGTATGCTGGCTATGATGGCCTTGATGTTACCCATATCTTCTTTTTGGTTGGTAGCAATGCATATGAATGTAACCCATCTTAAGAAGTTTGGATGCTCATATGCATTGTTGCCCCTTGATATGATCTTAACTAAGCTTGAGCCTTTCCTTTCTCAGTGCTCTCTAATTGATTTCTTTATCCTTATTCTTGTTAAGTATGACTATTACCTTTGTAGTGTTTTGCATATTTCTTTTATAAGGTGGAACTTTTAAGGTGGAATGATTGTTACTCAATCAACTCCAGTGCTGTTGATGTGGATCTTTATATCTTGCCTCTCAAAAGGGATCATGAGCCGTTATTGACAAGCCTTTTGACTATTTTTTTATATTTAATAGTCTTAATCTGTATCTTTTCCTCTTTTGCATTTTTGGTTTTTACATTTTCTATTTGTTTTTCCATTGTACACCGATGGGTGTTTAGCTCTTTAGGTTCCTTGTAGCTCTAAGAGCAGTAGATCTTTGAGCTTTAACCCTATTAAAGACTTTGTATGCTTTTCTTTTATGGTAATAAAATTCTAACCTTTCCTTAAAATAAAAATAAAACCCTAAACCCTCACTTAACTAACCCTAACTAAACCCTACCACAAACTACCTAAACCTAAAACTATAAACCATACCATAAATACAGCAAACCACTAAACTCTAACCCTAAACCCTAAACCCTAAATCACAAACCTATGAACCCTAAACCCTAAGCTAACCCTAAAACACTATACCCCAAAACCCTAAAACAAAAGCTAAAATAATTCTAAACCCTAGGCACAAACTTAAGCCTGAGCCAAACCCCTAAACCTAAACTAAACCCTAACCTAAACCTAAACTAACCTAAACTCAAACTTAAACCCTAAAATGCTAAACCTCAAACCCTAGACCCAAAGACCCTAAACCCTAAACCCTAAACCCTAAACCTTAAAACCCTGAACACTATACCGTAAACTCTAAACCCTAAACACTAAAACCTACAACCCTAGATAATAAAGCCTAAACCCCAAACCCTAAACCCTAAACCCTAAACCCTAAATTGTAAACCCTAAACCCTAAACCCTAAACGCTAAAAAACCTAAAAACCTAAACCTAAACTAAATAAAAACTAATATAAATAAATAAAACAACCTAAGTCTAAATAAAATAAAAACCTAAACTAAAACCCAAACCTAAACCTAAACCTAAACCTAAACCTAAACTTAAAAATAAAATAAAATAAAAAATAAAAAAAAGACTAAAATAAAAAAATAAAACCTTAAACTCAACAAAAAAATAAAATAAACTTAAAAATAAGAAACCAAAATACAATAAAGACTAATCATTAAAATAAAAATAAAATAATACTAAAATAAAAAATAAAAACTAACTAAAACCTAAACCTAGAAAATAAACCATAAAGTAAAACATCAAAATAAATAAAAAATAAAACCTAAACCCTAAATTAAAAAAACACTAAACCAAAAATAGATAAAATAAAATAAACATAAACCTAAACTAAGATAAACTAAACTAAAATAAATAAAACCTAAAGCCTAAACCCTAAACTCTAAATCCGAAACCTACAACCCTAAACCCTAAACCCTAAACCCTAAAACCTACAACGCTAATCCCGAAACCCTAATCCTGAAACCCTAAACCTTAAACCCAAAACCCAAAACCCTCAAAACATAAAAACCTAAACCTACACTAAATAAAACCTAAAAATAAAATAAATAGAAAAACTTAAGCCTAAACAAAATAAAATAAATAATAACCGAAACTAAAACCTAAACCTAAACATAAAAATAAAAGAAAATAAAAAATAAAAACTAAAATAAAATAAAATAAATAAAAACCTACACTAAACTAAAAAATAAAATAAACATAAAAATAAAACCTAATCGTAAAATAAAAATTAAATCAACTTAAAATAAAACAAAATAAAAACCTAAACCTAAATAATAAACCTAAAAATAAATAAAAAATTAAAACCTAAACCATGAACTAAGAAAAACCTAAGCCTAAATAAAAATAAAATAAACCTAAACCTAAACTGAAATAAACTAAAATAAAATAAATAAAAAACTAAACCTAAACCTAAAATAAACTAAACCTAAACCTAAACGTAAACTAAATAAAATTAAATAAACTAAAAGTAAACCTAAACCTAAACTAAAAAAGAAAAACCTAAAAGTTATACCTAAAATAAAAACCTAAAACCTAAACCTAAAAAAAGTAAAATAAAAACCAAAACATAAACCTAAAAATTAAAATTAAAATAAACTAAACTAAAAAAATAAACTTAAAACTAAACTTAAACCTAAAAAATAAACTAATCTAAATAAACATAAAATAAACTAAACTAAACTAAATAAAAAAATAAACCTAAATAAAAATATAAAATAAACTAAAAAAACTAAAAGACCTAAACCTACTGATTTCTTCAATTTTTTTTAACAGTAAATCCTAAACCCTAAGCCCTAAAACCCTAAAACAAACCCTAAGCCCAAAACCTTAAACCTATAATCCTAAACCCTAAACCCTACAAAAACCTTAACCCTAAACCTTAAACCCTAAACTATAAATGATAAACTAATCCCAAACCCTAAACCGTAAACCGTAATCCTTAAACCATAAACTTTAAACCCAAACCCTAAACCCTAAACTTTAAACCCTAAAACCCTAAACCTTAAACCCGAAACTAACCCTAAACCCTAAAAACCCTAAACCTAAAACCTTAAACCATAAACCCTAAACCTTAATCTAACCATAAATAATAAGCTAACCCTAAACCCTAAACCTCAAAAACCATAATGCCTAAACTCTAAACAAAAACCCTAAAACCTAAACACTAATCATAAACCCTAAACCCTAAATCCTAAAACCATAAACCCTAAACCCTAAACCCTAAACCATAAACCATAAACCCTAAACCCTTAAATCTATAACCTAAACCCTAAACCCTAAAGCTAAAACCCTAAACCCTAAAACCAAAACCCAAAACCCAAAACCCTAAACCCTAAACCCTAAACCCTAAAAACCTAAAAACTTAAACCTAAACTAAATAAAACCTAAAAATAAAATAAATAAAATCCTAAATAAAATGAAATAAGAAAATTAAAATTAAAACCTAAATTAAAACCTAAACCTAAACCTAAAAATAAATTAAAATAAAAATTAAAAATTAAACTAAAACAAATGAAATAAAAACCTACAGTAAACTAAAAAAATAAAACCTAAACATAAAATAAAAAAAATCAACCTAAAATAAAATAAAATAAAAATTGAAACTTGAATAATAAACCTAAAGTTAAAACTTAAAAATAAATAAAAAATAAAACCTAAACCATAAATTAAAAATAAACCTAAACCTAAAATAAAAAATAAACCTTAACCTAAATTAAAATAAAATAAACTAAACTAAATAAAACATAAACCTAAACCTAAACCTAAACTAAATAAAATAAAAGAAACTAAAAATAAACCTAAACCTAAACTAAAAAAGAAAACCTAAAAATAGACACTAATACATACCTTTTGTGGTTCATAGTAGGTATTAACAGCCTCGTAGAAGTTATTATCTTCAAGCCACCTAGTCATTACTTTTTGTCCAATCAGGGGATTATATCTAGCTGTAGCTCATTCAATAACACCGGGACCCCTATTTGAGAGATGGCCCCTTTCACTTGGACCCGTGGAGGGAATATGCAAAGACTCTTTCTTATTAAGTCAATGGTTGAAATAGGGTTGTAATCCTAACCAAAAATATTCAAAATAGCAGAGTTGATAAAAATAAATTCATGTCGTAAAAAAGTTGATAGTTGGCATACTGGTTTAGGCTACTTGCCCTTTGTCCCTGAAGGTCCATGTTTTACAGTTGATACTGATGGCTGCATGGAAGCACCAACTGGTTGGGAATGCATTACAGATGATGGCACATTTAGAGGCAAAGAAGGTATTGAGTGAGATGTATCTTTCCTCTTATGAGACCCTGAAATGCTAGGACCAGGTAGTGAATCAGGAATAGTTATGCATGATTCATCAAACCAAGTTGCCTCCCTCCTACTTGCCTCCACTCCCTTTACTGATCAAACATTTCATGTCAACAATTAGAATAGAAACACAAAAGTATAACACAAATAGCGATGTACTGTACCTTATTCTACTGATAAGGTCATTTGCATTAACCATGCTTAATAGTTCTCTGTGCTCCAAATCAGACACTTTTAATTCAGTCCTTAATTCAGTAATTAAAGTTTCCTTCTCCTAAGGAATTAATTTCAGTAGCAATGTATGGAAAGAGAATTATCAAGGAGACTTAATAACTAAGAAAATAAATATAATCCTAAACATAAACCTATAAAATAAACTAAAATAAATAAACTAAACTAAATAAAAATAATAATCTTAAATAATAATATAAAATAAACTAAATAAATCTAAACCTACTGGTTCCTTTAATTTAAAAAAAAAACTATAAACCCTAAACCTTAAACCCTAAACCCTAAACACTAAATCCTAAACCCTAAAACCTAAACCCTAAACCCTAAACATTAAAACTAACCCTAAACCCAAAAACCTAAATGCTAAACCCTAAACCCTAAAAAACCCTTAACCATAAACCTTAAACCCTAAACCCTAAACCCTAAAAAACCTTTAACCCTAAACCTCAAAGCCTAAACCCTAAACCCTAAACTAAACTTAAACCCTAAATCATAAACACTAATCCTTAAACCCTAAACTCTAAACAATAACCCTAACACTAAACCCTAAACTCTAAATCATAAACATTAAAACCCTAAACCTTAAACCCTAAACTAATCCTAAACCTTAACCCCTAAACCCTAAAAACCTTAAACCCTAAACCATAAAACCTAAACCATAATCTAACCCTAAACCCTAAGCTTACCCTAAACCATAAATACTAAAAACCCTAAACCCTAAAACCCTAAAACCCTAAAACCCTAGAACCTTAAAACCTGATCCGTAAAACCAAACCTTAACCCCTAAACCCTAAAACTAACCCTAAGCCTAAAACCTATAGTACTAAACCCTAAACCCTACACCCTAAAACCCTAAACCTGAAACCCTAAACCTTAAACCATAAACCCTAAACCCTACACCTTAAAACTCTGAATCCTAAACCCTAAACCCTAAACCCTAAAACCTACAACACTTGACCCTAAACCCTAAACCTTAAACCCTAAACCCTAAACCATAAACCTTTAACCCTAAAAACCAAAAAATATAAACTTAAATTAAATAAAACCTTAAAATAAAATAAATGAAAGAACCTAAACCTAAATAAAATCAAAACCTAAACTAAAATCTAAACCTAAAATAAAACCAAAACCTAAAAACAAAATAAATTAAAAATAAAAAACTAAATTAAAATAAAATAAATGAAAACCTAAACTAAACTAAGAAAATAAAACAAACCTAAAATAAAAAACCTTAATAAAATAAAAACTAAACCTAAAAGAAAAATAAAATAAACCTAAAATAAAATTAAAAAAACTAAATAAAAACCTATACCTGAAAAATAAATAAATAAATTAAACCTAAAAATAACTAAACAATAAAACCTAAACCCTAAACTAAAAAAAATAAACCTAAATCTAAAATAAACATAATGAAATAAACATAAACCTAAACTAAAATAAACAAAAATAAAATAGTTAAAATCTAAACCTAGAACCCTAAGTCCTAAACCCAAAACCATAAACACTAATCATATAATAATAAACCTACAACCCTAAACCCTAAACCTTAAACCCTAAACCTTAACCCTAATCATAAACCCTAAACCTCAAACACTAAAACATTAAACCTTAAACCCTAATCTAACCCTAAACCCTAAACCTAAACAATCCTACACCCTGAAGCCTAAACCCTAAATCCTAAACCCTAATCTAACCCTAAACCCTAAGTAACCCAAAACCACAAACCCCAAACCCCAAAAACCCAAAATCCTAAAGCATAAAGACTAAACCTAAACCCTAAACCCTAACCCTAAACTGTAAACCCAAAAAACACTAAACCCTAAAACCCGAAACCCTAAATGCTAAACCTAAACCCTAAACCCTATAAACCTAAACCTTAACTAAAGAAAACATAAAAATAAAATAAATAAACAAAACCTAAACCTAAATAAAATAATAAATAAAATAACATAAAAACCTAAACTAAACTAAAATAAATAAAGCATGTAAGCCTAAAAATAAAATAAAATAAAATAAAAATAAACTAAAATAAAATAAGTAAAAACCTAAACTATACAAAAAAATAAAATGAAATGAAGAATTAAAACCTAAATAAAATAAAAACTAAATGTAAAATAAAAATATAATCAAAACTAAATCAAAGCCTAAACATAAAAAATTAACCTAAAAATAAATGAAAATAAAACCAAAACCCTAAACTAAAAAAAACATAAACCTAAAATAAAAATACAAAAATAAAATAAAATAAACCTAAACCTAAAATAAATTAAATTAAACTAAATAAATAAAACCTAACCCTAAACCTAAACTAAATAAAATAAAATAAACTAAAAATAAACCTGAACATATAAATAAACCTAAAATAGGAACCTAAAACCTAAATATAAAAAAATAAAATAAAATCCTAAACCTAAACCTAAAAATAAAAAATAAAACCTAAACTTAATAAAGAAAATAAAAATAAAACTCAACTAAAAAATAAACGTCAACCTAAACCTAAACTTAAAAATAAACTAAAATAAAAACCAAAACTAAAATAAATAAACTAAACTAAATAAAAAAAACCTAAATGAAAATAAAATATAAAGTAACTAAAATAAATAAAAAAATATACTAAATATACTAAATAAACCTAAACCTACAAGTTTACCAAGTTTTATGATAAAAAAAAATCTTAAACCCTAAACCCTAAACTAACCCTAAATAAAACTTAAATAAAAAATAACCTTAACCCTAAACTGTAAAACTAACCCTAACCCCTTAACCTACAAACCTAAACCCTAAAACCCTAAACCCTAAACCCTAAACCTTAAACCCTAAAACTTATAACCCCTAAACCCTAAATCCTAAATCCCAAATGTGAAACTTGAAACCTAAACCTAAACCTAAACCTAAACCAATAAAATAAACTAAAATAAAAGGCCTAAACTAAAATAATTATACCAAAAGTAAATAAACAAAACTAAATAAAAATAAAAAATAAACATAAATAAAAATAATAAAATAAACTAAATGAACCTATACCTACCGGATTATTTAAATTTTTTTTTAAAAAACCTTAAATCTTAAATCCTAATCCCTAAACCCTAAACCCTAAACCCTAAACCCTAAACCTTGAACCCTAAAGCTACAACCCTAAACCTATAACCCTAAACCCTAAACCCTAAATCCTAAACCTTAAACCCTAAACCCTAAACCCTAAATCCTAAAAGCATAAACCCTAAGTCCCTAAACCCTAAACACTAAACCATAAATCCTAATATTAAACCCTAAAACCCCAAGCCTAAACCTAAACCTAAACTTAAAGTAACTAAATAAATTAAAAAATAAACCTAAAACCTAAACTTAAACCTAAGCCCATAGAAAGGCTGAACGTTGACGGAAGGAATATCACCATCAACCAGGCTCAGTCTATATCTAGCGGTGGAGGTGAAGAAAAAGGCTGCGATTATGATAGTGCTGGTGGGGGATTTGGAGGTACTGGTGGACATGGATGTGGTGGTTGGTGCGGTGGTGGTTATGGAGGCAGGAGGAGAGATGGAGGTTACAACCGTGGTGGTGGCGGAGTGAGAGATTAGGGATATGATGGTGGATCCCACTACTACTAAGGCCAGTGTAGTTCTGATGGGAACGGGATAAATTGAAGAATGACTGATCTGATCTGCTGCTTATGGAACTATGTCTTTAAAGTAGGGACAATTCTAGTTATTTAGGGGTTTTGATTTGCTCTATGCGTGCTCATTTTTGATCTATGTCATCACTAGTGTCTTAGAAAACTTGGTGTGTTACTCGATTGATTAAATCAAAAAGAAGAAATGTTGAATCTGAATTTGTTCTCAATTAAAAAAAAAACTAAAAACCCTAAACCCTAAACTAAAACCTAAACCTTAAACCTAAAACCCAAACCATAAATCCTAAACCAAAAAATGCTAAACCCTAAAACACTAAACCCTAAACCCTAAACCCTAAACCCCAAATGCTAAAACCTAAACCCTAAACCCTAAACCCTAAACCTTAAACTTGAAACCCTTAAACCTAAACTCTAAACTCTAAATCCTAAAAAGCTAAAAACCTAAACCTGAAAAGAAAAATTTAAAATTAAAATTAAAAACTAAACTAAAATAAAATAAATAAAAACCTTAACTAAATTAAAAAATAAAAAACTAAAATAAAAATAATTTAAAAATAAACCTAAACTAAATAAAAAAACTAAATAAAAACCTAAATAAAAATACGAATAAAAATAAACCTAAATAAAAATAAAAAAAATAAAATAAACTAAAATAAATTAAAAATAAACTAAATAATTCTAAACCTACCAGTTTTTTAAATTTTAAAAAAAAAAATCCTAAACCCTAAACCCAAAATCCTAAATCCTAAACCCTAAACCATAAAACTAACCCTAAACCTATAATGCTAAACCCTAAACCCTAAGCTAACCCGAAACCCTAAACCTTAAATAGAAATTAAATAAAGAATATATGAAATAACCCTAATGTTAAACCCTAAACCCTAAAATTAACACTAAACCCTAAACCTTAAACCCTTAACCTGCAATCCTAAACCCTAAAACCCTTAACCCTAAACCCTAAACCTAAAAAAAATAGCCCTAAACCCTTAACCCTAAACACCAAACCCTAAATCCTTAACCTTAAAACCATAAAAACTTAAACCTAAACTAAATAAAATTTAAAAATAAAATAAATAAAAAAACCTAAACCTAAATAAAATAAAATAAGATAAAAACCTAAACCTAAACCTAAACCTAAACTTAAAACTAAAAAATAATAATAAAAAATAAAAACTAAACTAAAATAAAATAAATAATAACCTAAACTAAACTAAAAAATAAAATAAACCAAAAAATAGAAAACTTAAATAAAATAAAAACTAAACCTAAATAAAAATAAGAAATAAAAAAAACTTAAATAAATAAAAAGTAAACTAAATAAACCTAAACCAACTAGTTTTCTTAATTTGAAAAAAAAAACCTAAACCCTAAATCGTAAACTTAACCTAAAGTAATTAAATAAATTAAAAAATAATCCTAAAATTTAAAACTTAATAAACCTAAACCTTAACCTTAACCCTAAGAATGGGCATAACCTTGTTGGTAGGAACATCATAGTCAACCAGGCTACTTCCAGATCCAGCAGTGGAGGCGAACGTGGAGGCGACGGACATCATAGTGATGGTGGGGGATCCAGAGGTGCTGGTGGATATAAAGGTGGTGGCCAGAGCGGTGGTGGTTCTGGAGGTAGGAGGAGCGACGGAGGTTAGAGTTGTGGTGGTGGCGGACGGAGAGATCGAGGATATGATGATGGAAGCAGCTATTCGATAGGACAGGGTGGATCTGATGGGAACTAGAGAAACTGAAGAATGACCAATCTGATATGCTGCTAATGGAACTATGTCTTTATAATAGAGACAGTTCTTATTATCTAGGGTTTCTAATTTGCTCTATACGTGCTCATTTTTTATCTATGTCATGCTTGTGTCTTAGAAAGCTTGGTGTGTTACTGAATTTGAATATGAAATCAAAAAGAAGAAATGTTGAATATGAATTTATTTTTTGTTAAAATAATAATAATAATAATAACCCTAAACCCTAAAACCCTAAACTCTCAACCATAAACCTTAAAACCTAAACCCTCAACCATAAACCTACAACCCTAAATCTTAAACCCTAAACCCTAAACCCTAAATCCTAAACCCTAAACCCTAACCCTAACCATAAATCATAAACCCTAAAACCCTAAACCCTAAATCCTAAACTAACCCTAAACCCTAAACCTAAAACTATAAAAACCCTAAACCCTGAAGACTAAACCCTAAACCTTAAACATTAAACCTTAAAATAACCCTAAACCCTAAGCTAACCCAAAACCCTAAACTCAAAACTATAAAAACCCTAAAGCCTAAAGCCTAAACACTAAACCTTAAACCCTAAACCTTAACCTTAAACACTAAACCCTAAACCACTAAACCCTAAAATCCTAAACCCTAAACCATAAACCTTAAATATTAATCCCTAAAAACCTATACCTAAATAAAATAAAACCTAAAATAAAATAAATAAAAATACTTAAACTTAAAAATAAAAATAAAATAAAATAAACTAATATAAATAAATTTAAATGATATAATAAAAACTTAAATTATACTAAAAAAATAAAATAAACTTAAGAATAAAAAACCTAAATAAAGTAAAAACTACACCCTAAATCCCAAACCCTAAACTCTAAACCCAAAACCTTAAATCCTAAAACTAAACCTAAACCCTAAACCCTTAACCTACAACCCTAAACCCTAAAATGCTAAACCCTAAACCCTAAACTCTAAACCCTAAAACCCTAAACCCTAAACCCAAAAACCTATAACCCTAAACCCTAGATCCTAAACCCAAAACCCTAAAACTAAAACCTAAACCTAAATCTAAACCTAAACTTAAGAAATAAACTAAAATAGAAAACCTAAACTAAAATAAATTAACCTAAAGTAAATAAACAAAACTATATAAGAACAAAAAATAAACATAAATAAAAAAAATGAAATGAAATTAAAAAAATAAAAAATAAGCTAAATAAGCCTAAACCTACCGATTTACTTAATTAAAAAAAAACATTAAACCTTAAATCCTAAACCCTACCCTAAACCCTAAACCTAAAACCTACAACCCTAAACTTTAAACCCTAAATCCTAAACCCTAAATAACCCTAAAAACTAAACCCTAAATTCTAACCCTAAATCCTAAACCCTAAAAGCATAAACTATAAAACCCTAAACTCTAAAACCTTAAACTCTAACACTAAACCCTAAACCCCAAACCCTAAACCTAACCATAAGTAACTAAATAAATTAAAAAATAAACCTAAATCCTAAAACCTAAATACCCTAAGAATGGGCAGAACCTTGACCGCAGGAACATCACCATTAACCAGTCTCAGTCTAGATCTAGAGGTGGAGATGAAGGCAGAGGTGGCGGTTATCATACTGCTGGTGGGGGATCTGGATGTCCTAGTGGACATGGAAGTAGTGGCCAGCGTAGTGGTGTTTATGGAGGCGGGAGGAGAGATGGAGGTTATAGCCGTGGGGGTGGCAGAGGGAGAGATCAGGGATATGATGGTGGATCCCGCTACTCGAGAGGTCGGGGTGGTTCTGATGGGAACTGGAGAAATTAAAGATCGGTCGATCTGATCTGATCTGCTGCTTATGGAACTGTGTCTTTATAGTAGAGATAGTTCAAGTTATCTATGGTTTCGAATTTCCTCTATGCTTGCTCATTTTTGAGCTATGTCGTCACTAGTGTCTTAGAAAACATGGTGTGTTACTTGGTTGATGAAATCAAAAACAAGATATATTGAATCTGAATTTATTCTCATTTAAAAAAAAACCCTAAACCCTAAATAAAAACATGAACCATAACCTAAAAATAAAACCCAAAACATTAAACCATATAAACCCTATACCCTAAACCCTAAACCCTAAAACACAAAAACTTAAACCCTAAATGCTAAAACCTAAATCGTAAACCCTAAATCCTAAAACCTAAACCCTAAACCCTTAACCCTAAAAAGCTAAAAACTTAAACCTAAAAAGAAAAAAACTAAACTAAAATAAAATAAATAAAGACCTAAATTAAACTAAAAAATAAAAACAAAAAATAAAATAAAAACTAAACCTAAAATATAAATAAAATAAACCTTAACTAAAATAATATAAAAACTAAATAAAAACATAAATAAAAATTAAAATAAAAATAAAAAATATAATAAACTAAAATAAATAAAAAATAAACTAAATAAACATAAACTAATAATTTACCTATTTTTTAAACAAGTAAAAAAATAAAAGATAATAATATATAATAAAATTAAACCCTAACCCTAAACCCTAAACCCTAAATTCGTAAATCCTAAACCCCAAACCCTAAACCCTAAACCCTAAAACCCTAAACCCTATAAAACCTAAACCTTAAACCCTAAAACCTATAACCCTAAACCCTAAACCCAAAAATCCTAAAAAACTAAACCTAAACTAAATAAAACCTAAATACAACAATAACAATAACAACAACAACAATAAAAACAAGCCTTTATCCCACTAAGTGGGGTTAGCTTCATGAATCCTTCATCTCCATTGTGTCTTACTATGTGTCAAATTCTGATTTAATTCAGGTATACTAATGCAATTTTTTATACAACTTAACCAAGTCTTTTTAGGTCTACCTCTATCTTTCTTAACATGAGGCAAATCTAATGCATCTACTCTCCTAACCAAGTCATCGGATGGCCGATGCTTTATGTGGCCAAACCATCTAATGTGACTCGCTCTAATCTTATCTACCACAGGAGCTACTCCAACTTTTTTTCGAACATACTCATTTTGCATTTTATCTCCAAGAGTAAAGCTAATCATCCACCTATACATTCTCATCTATGTAACAGTTAACTTAGTCTTATGCCTATTTAATCTTGATGATAGTTGCTGGAACTTGGCTAGCTCTTGGCTCTTGGCTATTGGCTATTTAGTTTAATTGAGGTAAGTTGGCTATGATGGTTGGGATGTTCCCGTTATTATCCTTTTGGCTGGTAGCACCATATGTGATTGTAACCCTTCTTCTGAAGTTTGGATGCTCACATATCATGTTGCCCCCTTGAGATGAATGTGACAGAACCTGAGCCTTATCTAAGATTTTTATCATTTTGTTCCTTTTGTGTACTTAGCTTATTCTTATTTCTAAGTGCTTATCTCTATCTTAAGTTCTTTGCAAGTTTGTGGCAGGTTTTGGGCCTATAAGTGGACTGTACATCTCTTAGAAGTTTTCAGGATATAGATGGCTTTGGCTGCCTTTCTTGGAATTTTGTGCTATTTCTTTCTTAGTTTTTGTCTTTTCTTTCTTTTGCTTTGGTTTTCTTGTAATAGGTAGGGGATCTATCTTTTTAGGCTAGCTATAGCTCTTTGAGTAGTAGTTTAAAGATTTATTCCCTTTAAGGACCTTGTATCTCTTTCCTTTTAGAAATAAAATTTTTCCACTTTTGATTTAAAAAAGTGGTGATGGGGATCTGGAGGTGCTGGTGGATATGGTGGTGGTGGTGGTCAGAGCAGTGGTAGTTATGGAGGCAAGAGGAGCACAGGATGTTACAACTGTTATGGTGGCAGAGGGAGAGATCGGGGATATGATGGTGGATCCTACTACTCGAGAGTCCGGGGTGGTTTTGATGGGAACCGGAGAAACTAAAAAATGGTCGATCCGATCTGCTGCTTATGGAACTGTGTTTTTATAGTAGAAACAGTTCTAGTTATCTAAGGTTTTTTATTTGCTCTATGCGTACTCATTTTTTATCTATGTGGTTGCTTGTGTCTTAGAAATCTTGGTTTGTTACTTTGTTGATGAATTTGAAAAGAAGAAATGTTGAATCTGAATTTGTTCTCTATTAAGAAAAAAACCAAAATCCTTAAACCTAAACTAAAATATGAACTCTAAACCTAAAACCTAAACCCTAAACCCTAAACCCTAAACCCTAAATACCCTAAACCCTAAACCCTAAACCCTAAACCCTAAAATGTTAAACCCTAAACCATAAACCCTAAAACTTAAACCTTAAACCTTAAACCCTAAACCCTAAACCCTAAACCCAAAACCCTAAAACCAAAAAAAAAAAACTAAACTCTAATCCCTAAATCCTATTCCTTAAAGCCTAAACTAACCCTAAACCCTAAACCCTAAAAGGCTAAAAACATAAACCTAAACTAAATAAAACATAAAAATAAAATAAATAAAAAATCCTAAACCAAAATAAAATAAAAACATAAACTAAAACTTAATCCTAAAAAATAAAATAAAATTAAAAATTAAACTAAAATAAAATAAAAAACCTAATCTAAACTAAAAAATAAAAAACCTAAATAAAATAAAAACTTAACCTAAAATAAAAATAAAATAAACGTAAAATAAAATAAAATAAAAACTTAAAACTTAAATAAAACCTAAAAATAAATAACAAATAAAACCTAAATCCTAAACTTAAAAATACCTCAACCTAAAATAAAAATAAAATAAACCTATACCTAAACTAAAATAAACTAAACTAAAATAAATAAAACCTAAACCTAAACCTAAACTTAAAATAAACTAAACCTAAAGCTAAAATAAACTGAACCTAAACCTAAACCTAAACTAAAAAATAAAACCTAAAAGTAAACCTAAAATAAAAACCTAAAACTAAAACATAAAAAAAATAAAATAAAAATCTAAACCAAAACCTAAAAATACAAAATAAAACCTAAACCTAAAAATAAAATAAAACTAAGACTAAACTAAAAAATAAACCTAAACCTAAACCTAAACCTAAAAAATAAACTAAAATAAAAAACCTAAACTAAAATAAATAAACTAAACTAAATAAAACTAAAAATAAAAAATAAACATCAATAAAATAGAAAATAAAATAAAAACCTAAACCTACCATTTCACTTTACTTAAAAAAAACATAAAAAATTAAAAATAAAAAAAATAAAAAATAAATCCTAACACTAAACCCTAAACCCTAAACCTACAACCTTAAACCCTAAACCCTAAACCCTAAACCTTATAACCTAAACCTTAAAAATTAAACCCTAAAAGCTTAAACCCTAAACCCTAAACTATGTTAAAAAAAATACCTTAAATACTAAACCTTAAACCCTCTACCCTAAACCTTAAACACTAAACCCTAAACCCTAAGCCCTAAACCTTAAACCCTAAACCCTAAAACCCTAAACCATAAACTCTAAACCCTAAACACAAAAACCTAAACCTAAATATGAACATAAAATAAAATAAGATAAAAACCTAAACTAAAACCTAAACATAAACCCAATCCTAAACTTAAAAAAAAAATAAGAAAATAAAAACTAAACTAAAATTAAATAAATAAAAACCTAAACTAAACAAAAAAAATAACATAAACCTAAAAATAAAAAACCTAAAAAAATAAAAACTAAACCTAAAATAAAATTGAAATAAACCTAAGGTAAAATTAAATAAAAATTAAATAAAAACCTAAACCTAAAAACTAAACCTAAAAATAAATAAAAAATAACACATAAACCCTAAACTAAAAAAAAACTAAACCTTAAAAAAAAATAAACTAAATAAAATAAACCTAAACCTAAACAAAAATAAACTAAACTAAACTAAATAAAACCTAAACCTAAAACAAACTAAACCTAAACCTAAATGCAAACTAAATAAAATAAAATAAACTAAAAATAAACTTAACCCTATACTAAAAAATAAAACTTCAAAAAAAACCTAAAATAACAACATAAATGCTAAACATAAAAAAATAAAATGAAAACCTAAAACTAAACCTAAAAATAAAAAATAAAACCTAAACCTACAAAAACATAAAAATAACTAAACTAAAATATATAAACCTAATATAAATAAATTAAACTAAATAAAAATACAAATAAACCTAAATAAAAATAAAAAATAAAATAAACTAAGTAAACCTAAACCTATCAGTTTACTTAATTTTTATTTTTAAAAAACCCTCAACCATAAACTAAAAAATATACCTTAAAAATAAACCTAAAATAAAAACTTAAAACCTAAACCTAAAAAAATAAAATAAAAATCTAAACCTAACCCTAAAAATAAAAAATAAAACCTAAACCTAAAATATAAAATAAAAATAACACTAAACTTAAAAATAAACCTAAACCTAAAATAAAAAAAAAATTAACTAAAATAAAAAACCTAAACTAAATCAAACAAACTAAACTAAATAAAAATAAAAATAAATTTAAATAAAAATAAAAAATAAAATGAACTAAAATAAATAAAAAGTAAACTAATTAAACTTAAACCTATTAGTTTACTTAATTTTAAAAAAACCCTAACCCTAAATCCTGAACCCTAAACCCTTAACACTGAACCTTCAACCTTAAACCTTGAAACCTTAAAACCCTAAACCCTAAACATTAAACTGTAGGCCATAAAACCCTAAACCTTAAACCCTAAACCCTAAAACCTACAACCCTAAAACTTAAACCCCAAACCCTAAACCCTTAACCCTAAACTAACCCTAAACCCTAAGAATGGGTAGAACCTTGATGGCAGGAACATCACGATTAACTAGGCTCAGTCAAGATCTAGCGGTGGAGGTGAAGGTGGAGGCAATGGTTATCGCTGCGGTGGTGTGGGATCTGGGGGTGCTGGTGGATATGGAGGTGGTGGTCAGAGAAGTGGTGGTTATTGAGGTGGGAGGACCGATAGAGGTTATAACCATGGTGGTGGCGAAGGGAGTGATTAGGGATATGATGTCAGATCTCACTACCCGAGAGGCAGGGGTGTTTTTGATGTGAACTTGAGAAATTGAAGAATGACCGATCCGATCTACTACTTATAGAATTGTGTCTTCATAGTAGAGATAATTCTAATTATCTAGGGTTTTTGATTTGCTCTATGGGTGTTCATTTTTTTTATCTATGTCATCGCTTGTGTCTTAAAAAATTTGGTGTGCTACTTGGTTGATGAAATCAAGAAGAAGAAATGCTAAATCTGAATTTGTCCTCTATTAAAAAGAAATCTTAAACCCTAAACCCTAAACTAAAACTTAAACCCTAAACTTAAAACCTAAACCCTAAACCCTAAACCCTAAACCCTAAAAACCTTAAATCCTAAATATTAAACCCTAAACTTTAAACCCTAAACCCTAAACCCTAAACCATCAATCTTAAAACAATAAACCCTAAACAGTAAACCCTAAACCCTAAAACCGATAACCTTAAACCCAAAACCCTAAACTCTAAACTAACCCTAAACCCTAACCCTAAAACCTAAACCCTAAACCTTGAATAAAGATGTCGTTAGTAGTAGATCTGAAGAATGACATAATCCTAACATAGTTATGGTAGCTAAAGAAAATGTCTTCATGGACTTTCTCTAGACTATTAAAGATTTGAATACCCTAAAACCTAACCCTAAATCATATTATAATACCATAAATTATAGTATAATGTAGCATCCTATATTTGAGCATGTAGTGATGTGTTTTTGGATGTTATAAGATGTTTTGTAATGTCTTAGTATATTTTGGTATTATGCCCTATAGTCTATATTAATATAAATCATAAACATATTAATTTAATAAATCAAATGATGAAATTTGTTAAATTTGAAGTGGGAATTAGGGGTTAGTACCAAAGGTGTGCTACGCCACTTGTAGTCTAAAAAGTAAGATTTTATGTTCAAAATGAATATTATATGTTGTAGCATGTTATAGTGTATTATAATATAGGATGCCATAACATGTTATAGTGTATTATAATATAGGATGCCATAACATAGTGTAGCATCATGCATTATAACATACTAGTGTGTATTACTACTTATTGTTTAACATATTTTAGTTTGTTATAGTATGCTGTAGTAGAGTTTGTACTAGTATAATTCATAAAAATACTAATTTATATACTGAGGTGATGGGATTTGGCCAAATTCAAGTTAAGCTTTAGGCAACATCATTAGGGTGTGCTATGGTGTGTCATTTAATCAAAAGAATGGAATTTTATATCCAAAATAAATGTTCATTTTTCAACCAAATTTTATAATTTCTTTTTGCTTAAAGTGATTCGTTTTAAGGTGTAATGTAAGATAATATATTATATGAAAGCAAATTAAAAATATAATGTACATAACAATATAACTTCACATATACATGAATGAGGTGGTCTGTTACTAAATATTATTGTACATTTTAGTATGTTTTACTTTTGTTATAATATATTGGGTTAGAACTCAAAAAAATGTTAATTTGAGGAAAAAGAATTTGGCCAAATTCATGGCACACCAAGAAGCAACACCAAAATTATGCTATTTTTGTACCATTTCTAATAAAAAATAATAATTTTACATCCAAAATGAACATTATTCAAATTTTGAGAAAATTTTTTTATTTGTTTCTTTTAACTGATTCTAATGAGGTGTAATGTTAGACAATATATTATATTATAGCAAATTATAATATAATATCATATATTATAATATAATATAGTGTGTCAATTCACACTATAATATGTCTAGCATGATATTGTATAGTTAGTTTGAGCTTGCACCATCATAAATCATAAAATGTTGATTACAATGTTAAGATAATGTAATTTGAATGAATACATTGTTAGGATTTTGGTTGAAGTATTAAAGGTGTCCATAAGAGAAGAAATAAGATTTGATGAGAATTCCATGTTAGGGACATGGAGGGAGATCCACTAGGGGATCACACATGCATTGGACATGACATGTGAGGGGTCTATGTTGATGGCATAGTAGAAGAAACTTACTAGGGATAAGGTTTGAATTTGATTTGATTATATGATTTATGGAAAGAAGATTCACTGGGGATAAGAATCTATAATCCACCAGAGATTAAGATCGAATTGACTTTAATTTATTTTATTTTAATTGATGTGGAGGCATATTAAAGCGTTTGACTCTAGGGATTGGGATTTGAGTTTGATTTCATAGATTTGTTTGGGGATGTATTCACTAGGGATAAAAATTTTCTTGGATTTCTTTGATTTAGACTCTATTGAGGGAGTTGGTTTAGTTTTACTACACTGGAGAGGTTGGTTTTGAATTAGATTTATTTGTTTGACTTGTTTATATATGATTTGGGACTCCACTAGGGAGAAGGGTGTGATTTAACTCCATTGGGGAAAATCAAATTAGGTTTAATTTAATTTGAGTTAATGTATGGACCCTGTCGATGCACAATGGACCCACTAAGAATAGGCTATATCAACTTTGACCTACGTCAGGTTTATAAATCTAAAGGGATAGTCTACCAGTTGCAGGGTAAAGCTAGCCAACCTAATGGGTTTTTTTTCGGTGTGCAACAGTTGTGCTAGGAAGAAGCCGTAGCAGACTTACATCTTCCAAAGCAAGGAATAACCACTGGGGTGACTTGTTGGATGCACAACAAATCAAACCTGACCTAGAGCGACTACTGAGTCAATGCTGTTGGGAACTTATGTTAACTCAAAAGTAGTCAGGATTAATTTTATCTTAATTTCATGTGATTTGATATGGTTTGTTTAGTTTAGTTTGATTTCAAATTGTGGGCATATCTGCTAGGGATGTGAGCTTAGTCAAATTTGATAGATTTAATTTATGCATCATGTCAGTGTATGATGGACCCACTAAAAAGGGGCTATATCAGACTTATCCTATCTATGATTTACAAATATAAAGGGATAATCTACTAGCCGTGGTGTAGAGCTAGCCAACCTAAGTGGTTGCCTTTCATTGTGCAATGGCTCTGCTAGGAAGAAGGCGTAGCAAACTTACATCTTCTAAAGCATGGAACAACCGCTGGGGTGACCTATTGGTAGTACAACAAATCAAACCCAACTTAGGGTGGACTACTGAGTGAATGTCGCTGGGGACTTATATCAACTCAAGAGTGGTCAAGCAATTCCTATTGGGAGTTTTGCTGAGACTTCCCTAAAGATAGGATACCTACTTAGAAAAAGGTACCACTAGGGGTTTCCTCCTAATCCACAAGTGAATATATATATTTTTTATATGTTTGCATGGACCATGTTGGTGTGAGAGGGACCACACTAAGAAGGGGCTATGTCTGCCTTGACTTGTCCCAGATTTACTAGAGCAAGGGAGAATTTGCACATCCATAGGATGGATTCTCGAACCACAGGGGTGGTGACTAAGAAAGGGGAACTGTCCAATCTGATAGTAACCCAGGTAATGTCTAAATGGGGTCGCAAAGGACATGATCTGAATATAGTGCCCATATGGGAGGTGCTGCTAGGGGCATTATCCGGAGCTTTGGAAAAGAATTCTTATAGTTGTACGGTGGCCAACTCAAGGAGAAAGAATATCATACTTACATCTGCCATGAGTGGTGTATCTTAAGGTACGAGAACTAACCAAGCTAAGGTGTATCAATTAACATGAGTGGTGTATCCATTAGGATAGTGAGAACCAACCAACCTATGATGTCCATCAGTGTGCAATGATCAATTTGAAAAGAAAGCATGTAGGCTTACAACTGATCATCAGGATAGTCTATTGTTGGTGGGACAGATGTTATCTGACCTAAAGAGACTACTATACAAGGAGCCCTGAGGAAGGACTGGACCTAGACTTGAAGCAATCAAGAGGGAAGGAGTTGCTAGGGGACTTATCCTAAACCTCAAATATACTCGACCCAGTTAGTGCACGAAGGCTAATCTAAAAAGAAAGTGTAGCAGACTCACATCCTCTTAAATGAAGCCAACATGAGGTAGCTTACTGGCCACACAGTAAGGCTTACCAAACTAACAAGGTGATCGTCGGTGTGTAGTAGCCAAGTAAGCAAGGAAAGCATAGCATACTTACAATCTCCAAAGCAAGAAGACCACTAGGGTGACAAGTAGGTAGACGCCACCAACCTAGAGCGATCTGGTGAGTGTTGTGCATTATCTCAACTCAGAGTGACCTCAAATAAAAGATATGTCTTTGTTTTTTTTTTGTTTTTGTTGGTTTGCAGTTTGTGTTTGTGTTGTTTCGATGAAGATAGGATGTTGCTTGGGTTCCTTACACCTACCCTAAATACATCATGGAGGATTCCCCAACAAGAATACTTTCAACATGGAAGAGAATAAATTCAAAATGGAATTTTCATTGATCATAATTATTTTGAAACATGATTTATAATATTTCATTAAGTAGATTCTGCTGATTAGAGGAATTGGGTGCTCTCTCTTATGATTAATATGCTGATAATATCCTCTTTGGTAGGCCTTCTCTATGGAAAAAGGTTCTTACCAAGTGGGTTCAAACTTGCCTCAAATTTTACAATGGGCAATAATAGATTTACTTAGAACTAAAATAAGCTCTGATACTTGAAAAGCTCTATGAAGAACCAACTTTTTGTGAGCTTTAATCATTTTAGCTTTGTACAACTCAAGATTTTGGCATGCCTATAGGTGTCTCTCCTCCAAACCCTTGAGCTCTTCTAATCACAACTTGGCGTTCTACTCTATTGTGATCTTATTACCCATAGCTATCCTTAGTAATGGGAGTTG
Organism: Cymbidium sinense; assembly: GCA_021442155.1. Lineage (NCBI taxonomy): Eukaryota > Viridiplantae > Streptophyta > Magnoliopsida > Asparagales > Orchidaceae > Cymbidium > Cymbidium sinense. Next base: position 69,982,704 of record CM038214.1, read on the forward strand.
AACTTCTAATTATGAAAAAGCTTTGGACCCATACACTATGGAGAAAGGAGTAGACTGAGTTGGAGTTTTATATGTGGTAAGGTAGGCCCACAAGGCTTTAACTAAATGTTCATACCACTGTCACTTGTTGTTGTCGAGTATCTTCTTTAGTATTTATATGATAGTTTTGTTGAAGGCTTCTACTAAATCATTTGCCCTCGGGTAGTTGATGATAGAATATCTCCAATCTATGTTACGTCTCTGGGAAAATTTGTTGATTTCGGTAGTCTTGAATGTAGTACCATTATTAGATATAATTCATTGAGGTACTCCGAACCTATATACAATATGATTCCTAAAAAACTGGAGAAAATGCTAAGATGTGACCTCTCTGAGCAGAATCGCCTTCACCCATTTGAAAAAGTAGTCAGTAGTAGCTAAGATGAATAGATGACCCTTAGAAGAAGAAGGATCAATCAAACTCACTATGTTAGTACCCCAACACTCGAATGGCCATGAGGCCAATGTAAGATGTAGAATGTTGGGTGGTCGGTGAAGGACAACACCGTGTATTTAACATTGGTGGCATTTCCTAGCCATATCCATGCAATTATTGATCATCAATAGCCAATAGTATCTTAATCTCTTGATTTGGACTTTCATCTCCAGACTGGATTAGTTTTCTCCACATAATCCTGAGTGTACCTCAGTCACGATCTTATGGGATTTGTGCTTGTCTAAATAATGTAACCACATATGATTGAAAGATCGCCGGTAATAGATACCATCCACAAGAGCATAGGAAAGTGCTCTATGCTTCATCTGATGGGCTTAGGACTTCTTTTGAAGTAGTTTTCCATCATTTAAGTATTCCATGAATGGTTTCCTCCAATCTAACTCCTCTTCTTTCTTGGCAATGGCAACCTCCCCATCAAGAGAGTACTTTTTGATGAGTTCAATATCAATAAGGGATAAGACTTGTCTATTTTGGACCTTTATTAATATATACTCATCCTCTGGACATGCCAACTCATTGGCAAGCTTGGCTAAAGCATACACTACGATGTTCTCTCCTTGAGGAATATTATAAATGGTAACCTCTGGGATTTGGGCCAATAACTCCATGGTGTACTTGTGGTAGTGATGGAGCTTGGGGTTTATAACCTTAGAGGATTTGGTTGATAACTAACTGAGAATCCCTAAAGATATTTTTGTTGTGGATGCTTAGAGTAATGGCTAACTCCTGACTAGCAATCAGAGCATTATATTCAGCTTCATTGTTGGTACAAGGATTGAACAGATGATATGAGAATATCATCACATCTTAGTCCAGAGTTAAGAGAACTACTCTTACCCCATACCTTTCTTGGAATTATAGATTGTGGTTCTTCTCCTCTTTGAGAAGAAGCTGCACCATCGAAGTACATCTACTAGTGGTGAATTCTAGTATCCCCTAAGTTCATGATTTGTTCATTGGGGAGATCATCACTAAGTAGAGAGTCAGCAGGAAGTGGGTGCACTGTTAAGAAATCTACTAGCACTTGTCCTTTCACCAAATGAAAGGGTACGAATGTAATGTCAAACTACGAGAGGATCATAAACCATAGTGCCCATCACCTGGATAGCATCGGTCATGTCATGAGATATTTTAGTGGATTGATCCTAGAAATTAGGTTCACCTGATGAGGAATCATGTAGTGATGTAGCCTTTAGAATGAAAAGATTAAAGCTAGGCAATGCTCCTCAATGAGTGGATTATTAACCTAAATAGGGATTAGATGATGGCTGAGGTAGTAGAGTGTGTTTTCCTTCCCTTCATCAATGGCTTGGGCCGACAAAGCACCAAGGGAGTCATCTAATGCAGCAGTGTAAAGCATGAGTGGCTTTCCCATTATAGGGGCTGCTAGAATCAGCGGAGTTATCAGATAATGCTTGATGTCTTTGAAGGCATGCTCACACTTATCATCCAACTTGAACTTGGCTTCCTTTTTGACAAGTGATGAGAATGGCTGACATCTTCTTTATATGTTTGATATAAAGTGTCTTAGATATGCCAACCTCCCTTAGAATGATCTAAGTTGAGTTAAACATTTAGGGGGGTGGCATTTCTAATATCTCCTTGATCTTCTCTGGATCAATTTCGATTCCCTAGTGTCGCATAACAAACCCAAGGAATTTCCCTGAAGCTTCTCCAAATGCACACTTCAAAGGGTTTATTTTGAGATTAAATTATAGTTGACCTCACTTTTGGAGTGAGCTCTCAACTTCCTCATCATAGATCTAGGACTCTTATAGATAATAAAAGCTTCTTAGTCTTAAGACACTTCTAATGATTAGGTGAACACTTAACCTAAGCCTAAAGAATTAGAAGGCTTAGTCATAGGAATAGGTTATGCCTTACGGACTTAGGAAAACTTGCCAACCCTATGGCCTAAACCCAACCCAAGCTTTCTTTCTCAAACCAAACCTCAAATTCAAATATTAATTCAAACTCCAAATCTTAAATCAAGTTCCAAGCCAAATGATTGCAGCCATTGATCAAACACTTCCAAAGCCCTTTTATTTCATCTTATGGACTTAGCCTTAACCAAATTAAAATCAAACCTAATTCAATTAATTTTCCCAAATATTAATTTAATCTCAAATCAAATATCAAATCATAAATCAATTTTAAACCAAACAAATTAGTCTCAAATTAAATCCAAGTCCAAATTTATCTCCTAAGTCTTACGAACCATTCTCATAAGCTTAGTCAAATATCAATCTAAACTATCACAAACTTAACTGATTTCTTTATAAATTAATTGTTCCTTCATTTATATTCATAAATATAAATTAAATCCACCCTTCAATGACCAAAATCAATTCAAACTAAATAGGTTTCCTTTCTTAGCTTTTTTGACCTACACCCATAAGCTTGGTCAAATTTGCTTCCAAATCACTCCAAACTCAAGTGATTTTCTCATGAACTATTTATAATTTCATTTATATTCCCAAATATAAATGAAATATAAATCCAAATAGCCAAAATAAAACCCAAATAAAATCAAAATTTCAATTTTAGTCTTTTTAGCTAATTTCTTGAACTTGGCTAAATGATACCCAAATTTATTCAAAACTCATGGATTTATTCATGATTCAATCATTCCTTCAATCATTGTTCCAAATATAAATATAAACTACAATTATCAAACTAAATCCAAGTCAACTCAAGTCAAGCCCATGTTGACCCCTTTTGACTCCAAACTAATTGCAATTGGATTTATATTTCAATCCTAGGTTCATATGTGACTTCAACTAAACTTGAACCAAGCCATGAATAAGCAAATTGGCCAATTTAGGTCCACTTGACCCAAAGTGGCCAAAAGACCCTTTTGAGCTTAATTCTAATCCAACCCAAATTGAATTGAACTAAGACCATCCAAACCTCAGATCATGATCAATAATCATCCTAGGTTAATCAATTATCTTGAATTGGGTCAAACCAAGTCAACCTAGCCCACTGACCAAGTCAACCTTTAGCCCAAATGAAACCTAAACTAGCCAAAACACACCATATGCCAAATTGTTTGAAACCTTTGTTTCAAACCAATTCAAAATCAATGATCGAACATGACCAAACCCTCAATTGAACCAAACCAAGTCCAATTGGACATTTGACCCAAGTTGACCTAAATTGGCCTAAAACCCAAAATAGGTCAAATCAAAATCCAACCCAAATTGTTTACAACCAATGGTTCAAGTTCATCGCAAATTGATTATTGAACTTGACCTAAGCCATTATTGAGCCTAATTTGACCAATTGGTCAACCTAACCTAACCTAGCCCAAATTAAACTAAATGATCAAATTGGATAAAATCCAAATTAAATCCAAATTGATTCAAACCAAAGCCTACAATCATTATCAATTAACCAACTTGAACAAACACCCAACCTGCCGATTTGGTTAATTTGTTCAAATTGGTCAACTTGACCCATTTGACCTACTGAATCCAAAAGAGCCAAAATCAAATCCAAAGCAAATTGAACCAAACCAATGGCACCAATACACTCCAAATAGTCATGTGAACTTGACTCAATGCTTAGTTTGATACAATTTGACCAATTGGTTAACTTGACCCAACCTAACCTAATTTGACCTAAATAGGTCAAATCAAGCCAAATCAAATCAAATAAACTCCAAACGACTTGAAATTTTGGATAACCCACTTTTGACCCATTTGAAATCTTCCAAAACCAAACCCATATCCAAATGACCACTTTGTCCTTAGGTATAGGGCATCCCATAAAATAAGACACTTGCACTTTTGGTCATTTCCTTCCCTTGGCCACTTGACACACATTCATAGGTCCACTTAGGCACCAAGGGATGGTGACGACAAGGGTGGTTGTCGACCATGACTCATGGGGAGGTAAAATCACCTCCTCATACCCATTGGAGTGTTTCAAACCACCAAGGACACCCACTACTCTAATGAAAGCCACTCTCACACCTTCCTCCACTCATGAGAGGCTAAGTGGATGGATTCTCTACCCAAACTGAGCACTCCATGGTGACCATTTGATCAAAAAGCTGAAATAATCATCACCATCCTAGCTAAGGAAGGAGGGGGTATACCCCCCTCATTCTCATTGAAACACACACACCCACACTCAATTTAATCCCAATAACCAAGCAGAGAGATCCCAGAGCTTCCCCTTACATTTCCTGAGCTCCCCAAAATCCCCATTCTCAGTTTTATGTAAAACTAAAATAGGGGAACAAACCAGAGATTGCCATTTCCCCATTTTATAACCAAAGTGCAATTAACTTTGCACACACCATCCTTGGACCTAGACTAGTAAAAAAAATCATTTTCCAAGCTTCTTAACTGTCGGAGGGTGGAGTTCGATCAAGGTCGATTGCTTACTTATTGTGGGATGGTCTTAAGCTCGTGCGGCTCAATAGGGCATCATTTCTACCAAACAAAGCTTCCTCAATCATTGAAACTGTCGATCATAAGCTCCAGTGAGGTATGCCATTAAAATAGATCCTTAGCTTAAAATAGGTTGGGACTTTGTGAAGGGCGTTGGATGTGCTTGTTGTGCTTCTCTAAAGGTGTGACATCAATTTGATCTCCATCCGAGCTCGAGTGAGCTCTGATCAAGCAATGATCGACAGACGGTATTCGTCTCTCACTTCTCAAGAGAAGACAGACCATAGACCATCCATTCCACGTGATCGGAACAAAGGGTCCTAATCTGATCACGCATAAAACCCCTCTTTTCTCCTTCAGAACCATGTGTTTAATCATGGCCGTCCGATCTTAGATCAAACAGCCCACGTGAAAGCGCATTCCGTCATCGTCCATGTTGGCATTAGATGTGATAACTTAAATAACCAATCTCGATGTGCCATGTGAAAAGCGCACTGCATCAGCAGTGACATGGTGCCAACAAGATTAGGGGGTTAATTAGGTTAATTAATCCTTTTTTAGTGCTAAAACTTCCAGAAATCATAACTAATTATACAAAAATCCAAAAAATACAAATGAGGGCTCATTTTAAAGGTATTTTAGAGGAGACTCCATTAAAATTATTATTAATTAATTTTGAATAATAATTTTTGCTTAATTAAGGTTTAATTAAAAACTTAATTAGCATAATTACTCTCTGATTAATTATTCAATTAATCTGAAACTTTCCAGAGATGTTTAGGAGGATGACCTCTACCTACTTTATTTTTCTTGGGATTTGTTGGATAATTAATTAGAAAAATTAATGGATTAAGCCTTAATTACTCTCTTATCTTAATTAATCATAATTAAGCAAATGAACAAAATGGATTGGGACCCCCTCTTCCAGTCTTTTCCTTAAGTCTTCTCCATTCCCTCTTAAATAAATAATTAATTAAAAACATTAATTAATTACTTAACAAAATTAATCCAAATCCAATTCATACATGATCTTTAATTAACTAATTGAAAAGATTTATGGATAGAGACTTAGGCTCCCTTTTTTTCTCTTTCCATAAGTCCATTTCATATTATTGATTAAGGATAATTAAGATTTAATTAGATAATTAATGAACTTAATTAATTGATTGAATATACTTCTCTAATTAACTCTTGGGTAGCTCTTTGGGTGTTCAATAACCCAAAGAGGGAGCTAATGAAATTATGGTTAATTCACATGTGTGATAAACCATAAGAGTAATTAAGTGAGCTCCTTAATCTTAATTAATTAATAATTTTGAGCTAATTTCATTAGGCCCCTTTCATTTCTTAGGAGCACTACCATTTACTTTCCATGTGGTTGCATATCATATTTGCTCATAATTGTTTAATTGATTACCTTAAGGTGACATAGGTAAGGGTTAATTAATTGATTTAATCTATGCTTAACTTATTCAATCCAAAAAATCAACCTAATTGCTTTTTATTGAATCAATTAACTCACACATATGGGAATGAGATTAGGACCAGCAAACCTCTTTCACATTTCATAAATCAAATTAAATATGAAATGAAAAATGGCTTTAACTAATTTGGTTTATTTTAAATAAGATTATTTAATGTGATTGTCCTTATGAATTAGTTGGATTGAATGAAATTGCATGCTTGTGTTTCTTCATTTCTTTCCAATCATATAAAAAAATGTTGTATGCCACTTGCAGTCATGCATTCATTCATTTCAAAAATTAATTAAGTAAGAAATGATCTCCTTCATGCCAATTTGCATATGTTGACTTAATTAAGAATATGTGTGGCTATTATCACTACTAAATCTCAAACATATTTTCAAAAGCTTCTTAATGAATAAGAATATGTGTTGTGACTTCAGTTATATATATATAAGAAGTGCATGTGAATATAAACTTATTGTATGAACTGAAGTTTCTTTTTTATATTCATATGTTGATTTGCATAAGTACAAATTCTAGCAGGTATATTAGTCTAGACATCCAAGAGATGCGTGAATTTAAGTTACCCTAAGAAGGTTCCTACCTCACTCCTTTAGTGTAGAACACTGGCAACGTACCTACTTGATTTCATTCTTATGCATTTTTTACATTAGATTTTAGATGGAGCTTCAATTCATTTACACAAATAAATCAATTAAATTGAATCCAACTTTTGTATAATTTTCATTTCTATTGTTGCTTGCACATTGACATATATATATATATATATGTATGTATGTATGTATGTGTGATACAACTAGTAGATGAAAACCATAATTTAATCAAATTAATTTTACTTTTGCATGATTCTCATTATTATAGTTGCTTATATATCCATATGTATATGAGGATAGGTATATTCTGGACATCCATGCATGACTTTAAGTAGCCCGGAGGTTCATACCTCACTCCCTTGGTGTAGAATAATGGTGGATGCTAAAAACTCTTATACATTTATGTGTACATTTGGCTAATGAATGAAAATTCCATTTCCCTTTAAAAAGAAACATGCATTCATACTTTGTTCAAGTGGTTCAATTGATTAATCATGTAACTTAAAGCTCTTCGCTCGTGCTTTTGTATAAGAATTTAGATAGAGGTTTAAATTAATATGACAATATAATTCAACCAAAGGAAACATCAATTCCAAATACATTTGCTTGCATTCATCATTCAAGTATGCTAGAATATAAATTGTATGTATAGGTATGTTTAGGACTTAATCATATGCATGTTATATGTGATGGAAAGAAATAAACAAATATGTGTTATGTGATAGTAATTCATTCCAATTAATCTTAAAATGCCTTTCTTATTGAATGAGTTTATCTAAAGTGAACCTAAACTTAAGGTTAATTAAAATATGTAATAAGCCATTCACTAAAGAGAATTGTTTAATTAATTGGCTTTAGAAATGACTTATGGTAGGGATAAAAGAAAGTGATCCTTTCTTTCCTTCTCTTTATAACACTTAATTGTTAAGTGTAAATCAAATGAAATAAAAGAAAACATTAAGTAAAACTTACAAATCAATTAAACCACTTAAAGTAAAACCACTCTTCATGTTCAAATCATTTCATACTTAGGAAACTATAACCTTAAGGCCTAGTTAGGACATACCACACAAGCCTTAATACACACACATTAGATCAAGTCACCACTTCTAGTCTTATGTTAGGGCAGTGCATGGTTTGATGTATGTTTAGTTTTATGATGTATTATTTTAGACTAGATGTTAGGGTGTATGTTTCATAGATTGGATGTTAGGCCATTATTAGCCTAATTATGTCTTTTTTAGTGTATTGTGCTTAAGGGGACACTCAAAAAATATATATAAATGCTCTCTTCTGTAAGTTACTTAAGACCCTAAGTATAATCCGAGTTAGGACAGGTGGGCTTGGTTGCCCATGTACAGGGTGCTAAGTCCAAATTATAAATATAATTGCTTGGGTGGAATGTAAGTTTAGCTAACCTCTATTTTGTAAGTATAGTTATATTTACTCTTCACATTTAAATGTAATTTTGCAATTAGAAATTAAGATTAGTGTTATGGGGGATAAGGATGAGTAAAGCTTAGAGGGGTTTGTCTTGGGAGGCCATGTGATGCCTTTGAAGTGGAACAAATTAAATCAAATGGAGATATAAAGAAATAAAGGAGACATGAAGAATGAAGATGAAGACCCCCATAGCATGTATTCATCCTTAATTGAAATTATTCTTTTATAATCTAGGTTATATAAGGGTAGAGCTTGGCTACCCATTTTTTTTGGGTTGTACAGTGATACTCGACCGCACCGGCCATTTATTCTTTTGTATTAACTTTATAAATTATTTAATTATTTGTTTATATTGCTCATTAAGAATTATATGCCTCTTATAGTTTCTTTCTGTATTGATGCTTTAATGTATGGCCTGGATGCGATTAGGCTCTTAGGGGAAAATTAATTTTTCTATCCCAACTACAACTCATAACTAAAATTTTGTACAACTCATAACCTCACCATAAAGCCTATGCATTAAATAAAGATAATTAAAAGATTTAGCAACCCCTTAGCTGAATGTTATATGTTTCACATCATGCATGCATATTCTTTCTCTCTTGAAAATAGGAGATTTCCATCCTTGTACAATAGGGGAGTGCTTGACCTGTGAGGGCATCCCTTGTGGTGGAAAACACCACTTCTTGCTGATTTGGCACATAACTCATTTTCATCATACATTTAGACATATGAAAATCCCAAAGCCTTTATCAAAATGAAGTGTCAAATATAAATAAAATTTAAAAAGATATGCATTAGACTAAGTCATTACTCATACCACTCATGCTCTAGTCTCTTTAGGGAGTTGGTTTAAGGACTATAGCCTCTTTCTAAATGATAACAACCTAATTATCTTGCAAAAACATAAGACTTGCCTACATGGTTTTAAAGCATAGGAGGAGTTAGCAAGTTACCACTCCAGGTGAATATAAGTCTAGTAGTCGGGTGGTTTATCCTCTCTCATGGAGGTAAACCATATACGCATCTTCGCTTAGATTTAGGTTGTGCTTTGGTTCTTACTAAAGCTCCCTAAATTTAGGATCTGAATAGCTGTTTCCTTCGAGCTACAAGCATAAATCCTCACCTCTAGATATTTTAATAATCTTGTATTATGGGATTATAAGTCCTAGCCTTCTAATAAATTTCAAATCAAATACATAATTCTCTTCAATTTCTAACATATAAAGCCCAAAATTAGAATGCTCACTAGGTTATCTAGTATCATGAGCATCCCCTACTCATCTCCTTTCGGTAAGTCTCTCATTTTGATCTATCCCACTTGATTTTCTAAATATAGCCAACTTATTGATAGACCTATCTTTGAAATCTTTGGAGACACTAATTGCCTACTTTATTTGAGAGTATTCCAATTTATATAAACCCTGCTTCATTCATCCATGTAAAGTAGGGGGAAAATCTCTAGTGTATTCGAAGACCCAACATGCCTTTGGAGTCCTTATTAGGTGATTAGGTCCATTGTTGGGTGGTGATTTCTATCTTTCGAGATAATGCACCATTCTTTGATGTCGCACTTGGTCACTTCAATAAGTACACCCTTAGATCTTTGTGGTGTCCCCCATTACACATAATTAAAATTAAACATCATAATTATCTTAACTATTCAAAAACTACTCTCAAGTCAAAGAGATGGTCTTCATTTTCTCTACGTCTATCATAAGATCATCGACATATCACTTGACTTAATGATGAATGAGTTCGTCAAAGATTTGAGTCATAGCTCACTGGTATGTAGCTCCAGCATTTTAAGGCTGAAGGCATGACCGTATAGCAATAGATTTTGAGCGAGTTTCTAAAAGTAGTATTTCTTTCATCTTCAAGGGCCAACTTTATTTGGTTATATCCATATGAGCTATCCATGAAATAGAAGACTGCATGAGATGAGGCAATGTTCGCCATCATCTCCGGGATTGGTAGTGAAAATTCATCTTTTGTACATGCCTTATTTAAATCCCTAAAAATAACAAATATGTGAATTTAACCTTTCTTTTTCCTAACTAGGATGACGCTAGCTAACCAGGTAGGGTATTTTTCTTCATGGATGAAGCTAGCATTGATCAGTTTCTTGACTTAAGAAATGACCTATTGTTCTATGTCTAATCGCATGAGTCTAAGAGCTTGCTTAATATAGGGTTAGTAGTACACTCTATTGCTAATTTATAGACCGCTATGTCAGTAGCTAATCCAAGCATCTCTTCATAACTCCATAGTAGTTCTTAAACTCAAGCAATTGCTTAACAAAGTCATTAGTTTCAATTTCATTCAACAAAGAACTGATGTATGTCGGACGTGGATCTTCTTCAGTTCCTAAGTTGATTTCCTTGAGCTCATCAATGGTTGACTTGATCTCATCTTCGAACTCTAATGGTGCATCTTTGACTTCAAAATCATCTAGATCATTTGAAGTTTCAAAGCACAGCTCCCCATATGAGTTAATGTGAGTTGAAAAGAACCTATCATATTCCAAATGATTTATGATGGCTATGCAGTAATCATCATCATCAACTGGACCAATTATACCGAATCTTAGTCTCAATCTTGATTGGGAGCTTTTACATTTGTTCTTCTATATTCTTTTGAAGTAGTCTGACTTGTGCTTTGACCAAGTGTGTAGGATTAACCCTTTCTTTGCTAAATTATGAACAAAAGGCAAGTACTAATCAAAAGGAAATTCTATTATCTTTATATGAATCATCCTCAAGTTCTACACATCTTGATTTGAGGATGATCGAACTGAAAATACCCTCAACATTTTAAGAGGAAAGTGGGGTTAGAAGGTTCCCAACTGATGCCTAAATATAAACTTGGATACACTTATGCCTTGCTATCTATCTATTAAGTAAGTGTCACCTCTAAGGGAATTATTGCTGAGAAGAGTTGGTTGGTGTGCTAAACATATAAGACTCATCCTATGAACAAGATTATAAGTCTATATGGATAGTAGGTGTACTCAGTAGCAGGACATATAGTGGCCAATAATGAGGTTTTCCACCCTTATGACTGCCTCTAAACTTGCCTCTTTCTCTACCTGGTGGAGGTCAGGTCATCCTACCCATATGTTCGAATGGAGTAATAAACTATACGTGGAATCTAATGTTAGGCTCCACTTTCTCCTCCAAGTTTATTTTCGCTCCCTTTTATTTTTTTTTTCATTTCCTCTTTTCTTTTCTTTCACTTTTTCTCTTTCATTTTCTTTTTTTTTTCTCTTTTTTTTTAAAAAAATTTGTCCAAGTTTGCAAGAATAGACTTGTTGATTTTGAGGAAGGTAGTAAGCCACATCCTCATATATGAAGACTTCATGAACTATAAATGGCTTGAGATCTCCTTTGACACAGTAGACAATCTCACCTCTCACAAACTTCAAACACTGATATAGAGAGGATGGAACTATATTATTCTCATGTATCCATTGTCTCCCAAGAAAAGCATTGAAAGATGTATCCGAGTCTATAATGTGAAACTTAGCTTCGGTCTTCCAATCATCTATCTCCAAGGGCAACACTATGGAGCCTGGCTGTTGACCTCACCTTTGGAGTGATTCAATCTTCCCATCTTAGACTTAGGAGTCTTCTAGACACTAAGACTTCCCTAGTCATAAGAACATTTCAATTAGGTAAACACTTAGCCTAAAGACTTAGAAGGGTTAACCATTGGATTAGGTTATGCCTTAGAGATTAGGATAATCCACCCTACAACCCAAATCCAATCCATGTTCACTTTCTCCAACCAAACCTCTTATTCAATTCAAACATCAAATTCAAATCCAAATCCAAACCCAAATTCCAAAACCAAATGATTGAAGCCCACGATCAAATCTAAACTTGAAAAACTTCATAAGCCATATGACTTATCCCATAGACTTAGCAAAATTTTATTCCAAATCAATCCAAAATCAATTGATTTTCTCATAATAAATTTATATCTTCAATCATTTTCCTAAATATAAATCAAATATACATTTAAATGATCAAAACTAAATCAAACTAAATGAAATTAAATCAAAACCCTTCCTAAGCCATTTGACCTATCACATGGACTTAGCCAAATCTTAATCCAAATCTAGTCAAACTCAATTGATTTTCTCACAAATCAATCATATTTTCAATCATCTTCACAAATTTAAATGAAATATACATTTAAATCATCAAAACTAAATCAAACCAAATCAAAATCCAAACCTAAGCCACGTGACCCAACATCATGGACTTAGCCAAATTCTTTCATTCCAAAACCCAAATTCAATTGATTTTCTCATGAATCAATCATACCTTCAATCATATTTACAATTATAAATGAAATCTATAATCATCAAGCCAAACCAAAATCAACCAATGTCAAACCTAGCTTAACCCTTTTGACATGAAATGTTCAAATGAACCAAAACCCATTTTAACCCAAGCCAAATGCAATTGAATTTATATATCAATCTCAAATCCATATATAAACTCAACTAAATCAAACTCAACCCAAAATCAAGCCAACTAAACCCAATTGGCCCCTTTGACCCAAAGTGGCCAATTTGACCTATTTGTGCCAAGTTCTAATCCTACCCAAATTAGATTGAACCAAGCCCATCAAAACCTCCCATCATGATTGTTGATCACCCTAGGTTGATCAATTATCAAATTAGGTCAAAACTTGTTCATTTGACCAAGTCAACCCCTTATATATGAACCCAAACTAGCCAAATTGCAACCTAAGCCAAAATCCCTTAAAACCAATGATTCATACCAAATCAAAATAAATATTTGAATATGACTTGACCTTCAATTGAGTCAAACCAAACCCAATTGGCCCTCTTGACCCAAGTTGACCCAAATTGACCAAATAGACTAAATTAGGTCAAATCAAAATATAAATCAAATTGATTGCAACCAATAGCTCAAGTTCATTCCAAATTGATTGTTAAACTTCACCAAAGCCATGATTGGACCCAACTGAACCCAATTGAACTACTTAGCCCAAATTGACCTAAAGGTTCATGTTGGCCTAAATCAAAACCAAATCCAAATTAAATGAAACCAAAGCCTACAATCATCTTCAATTGCTCAAATAAACCCAACCCAAGCTAATTTGGCCAATTTGGTCAAATTGGTCACCTTAACCCATTTGACCCAAATGAATTCTAATGAGCCAAAATCCAATCTAAGCTAAATTAAACCAAACCAATTGAACCAAAACATCTCAAATGATCCTATGAACTTGACCAAGCCCTTGGTTTGACCTAATTTGACCAATTGGTCAACTTAACCCAACTAATCCAATTTGACCTAAATGTGTCAAATTGAGCTAAACCTAACCAAATCAACTCCAATTGACTTCAAATTTGGGCTAACCCACTTTTGGCTCATTTTAATTATTCCCAAATTAATTCCAATGCCAAATGATCATTCTACCATTGAGTCAAGGGTATCACATGAGACAAATCACCCATGTAAGTGGTAATTTCCATTCCTTGGCCACTTGGTACTCTCCCATTGGTCCACCTAGGCACCTAGGACACTATCCAATCTGACCCAAGGGGTGGTTAGATGGGCCATGACCCATGGGAGGTGAAATCACCTCACCCTCCCCATTGGAGCATTTGAAACCCATAGGTCACCCATGATTCCTCCTTGGCAGCCAGCTCCACACCTTCAACCAACCAAGCCAAGTCAACTCACCTCCTCCTTGCCACCCATGACTCCCTGAGATGGCCGAATAATAATTAGAAGGCAAACCCGATCCAACCATCCGATTAAGATGAAGGGCGGGGGGAGGGGGGTATGTACCCCCTCGTTTCCACTTAAACACATAAAAAAATCATTCTTTAGAGCCGTAGCTACCCAAGATGACCTGCTGAAGCCATTCCCTAAGCTCCCAAGCTCATTCCTCGATCAAAAAATGCCATTTCCGTCTGTCCCAAAATAGGACACTACCATTTTTGACCTAACTTCTCCATTTATTCATCAAACTCAAATTAACTTTGCAGTCACCTTCCCTAGGCCTCGCTGAGCAAGAATGAATCATCTCCCAAGCTTCCTGAGCACCAGAGGTGGGACTTTGATTAAAGTTGTGCTCCAAATCATCAGTTCATGGCCTTCCGAGTGAACGTCGAGGAATTGATCCAATTGTCGCTCAACATGTCTTCGTCTCTACTAGATAAATCTTCCTCAATTGTTCAAACTGCTAGTCTTGAGATTTGATGAGGTATGCTTCCAAAATTGATCCTTAGGCAAAAATGGCTTGGAGCTTTTTGAAGAAAACTTGCATCTCGTGTGATCTTGACCATTGGATCCTCTCCAATCGATGTCCTGAAGGTGTGGAATCCTTTTGGAGTTGATCCGAGCTTAGGTAAGCTTGGATCAAGTGAGCAATGGCAAACGAACTCCATTCTCCCTCACTCCTACGTTAGATCCGCATTCATCCATTCTATGTGATCGATGGTGTGCTTAAATCCACTAGATCGATTTGATTTAATCCTATTAAGTTATGGAATTAAACGTAGTTGTCTGATCTTAGAAGGGATGCCAGACAAGAAAATGAGTCTATCATTGCCACGTAGGCACTGAGTTTGATAAACTTTAAGCGTACCGCATCAGTGCGCCATGCGGTGCCAACAAGATTAGGCTTTAATTAGGCTTAATTAATCATTTTTAATGGCTGAAACTTATAAAAATCATAAAAAATCATAGAGAAATAAAAAATGCAAATGAATACTCATTTTAAAGGTATTTTAGAGAAGAATTAATTAAAAATATTCTTAACTAATTTTGAATAGTAATTAAGGTTTGATTACAAAATTTATTAGCTTAATTACTCCTTAATTATTTGAGCAATTAATCCTAAATTTTGTGTGTTAATTTAATGGAATGACCTCTGATTCTCATGATTTTCTTAGGATTTATTGCTCACTTAATTAAGAAAATTTACTAATTAAACCTTAACTACTCTTTTAATAAAATTAATTATTAATTAATCCCATGAACTGAAATAAATTGGTTAATTAAATTTACTAATCACTGATCAATAGTAAGTGATCTAAGGAATAGGGTTGGGACCCATTTTCTTAAGTTCATTTCACCATTTTTAAAATTAAATCAATTAAGATTTAACTAATTAAGTATATCACTTAATCAAATTGAAATCATAATCACATCAGACTTTAATTAATTAAATCATGGGGTAGATTTTTAGGTGTTTAATAACCTAAAGGAGTTTAATGAAATTATGGTTAGTCCACATGTGGGAAAACCATAAGAGTAATTAATTAAGTCCCTTAATCTAATTATTAATCATTAGTGCATTAGGCCCCTTTTATTTCCTAAGATCATTGCAAGTTTATTTTCCATGCATATCATGTTGGCTCATAATTATTTAGTTAATTACTTTAAGGTGACATAGGTAAGGGTAATTAATTAATCTAATTAAGGGTTCAACTTAATTACATTTCCTTAAATTAAATCAAATCATTAATGTTGGAATCAGTTTAAAATAGCAAGTGATAATTTCTCTTCTCCTCTTTAAATGAAATTAAATCCAAAACTTAATTAATTTTGACCTCATTTTTAGGATTAGCTCTGAACCCCTCCATCTTAGACATATGACTCCTCGTAGACATTAAGAGATCTTTAGTCTTATGACACATCTAGTGATTAGGTGGACACTAAACCTACCCTTAGAGACTTAGAAGAGTTAACCATAGTAATAGGTCATGCCTTAGGGGTGTTACGAAAAGTTGCCTAATATTGACCTCATTTTTAGAATGAGCTCTCAACCCCTCCATCTTAGGCATAGGACTCTTAGACTTTAAGAGTTCCGTAGTCTTAAGACACATCTAGTGATTAGGTGGACACTCAACCTAGCCCTAGAGACTAAGAAGAGTTAGCCATAGGATTAGGTCATGCCTTAGAGGTGTTAGGAAAATTTACCTACCCTTAGCTTGAACCATACCTCACCTTCCTTCCTTCAATTCAAACTTCAAATCAATCTTATTTAATTTTCTCCAAACTCAAATCAATGCCACATGATTGAAATCCATGATTGAATCCCATGAATGCAATTCCTAAGTATAAATCTTTCCTAAGTCCTTTAAGTTTTCCTTTAAAGGACTTAGCCAAAATCATGGTCAAATCAATTCAAATTCATGGGATTTTCTCATAATTCATTTATATTCTCATTTATATTCACATATATAAATGAAATATAAATATAAATCAATCAATTCAAATCCAAAAATTAAATACCAAATCTAAAATCCTTCTTAAGTCCTTACTTCTCCCTAAAGGACTTAGCGAAAATCATGATCAAACCAATTCAATTTCATGGAATTTTCTCATAATTCATTTATATTATCATTTATATTCACATATATAAATGAAATATAAATTCAAATAAATCAAACTAAATTCAAAAATTCAAACTTCAAACTCCAAAAATTTCATAAGTCCTTTAAATCCCTTCTAATGGACTTTGCCTAAATCATGATCAAATCACTCTAAATTCATGAAATTTTCTCATGACCCATTTATATTCTCATTTATATTCACATATATAATGAAATATAAATTTAAACAATCAAAACCAATTCCAAAAATCAAACTCAAATCCACTCAAAATCCAACCTAAGCCTTTCAAATCAAAATCTTGAACTTAGCCAAATCAACTTCAAATCAGGCCAAACTCTTGATTTTCCTTCATGATTCAATCAACCCTACAATCATGAATCCAAATATAAATACAAAATTCAATCACTAAATCAAAACCAAATTCAAAAATCAAACCCTAAATCCATTCATATTCTTCCTTTGAATGTGAAATTATCAAATGAACCAAAACCCATTTGACTTCAAACCACTTGCAAATGGATTTATATTCCAATCATAAGTCCATATACAAGTTCAATCAAACTCAAATCAAGCTTTGACCAAGCCATTTGACCCACTTAGGCTCACTTGACCCAAAGTGACCTAAAGTACCCTTATGAGCCAAATTCAAATCCTAACTAAATTGGATTGAACCAAACTCATCTATGCCTCTCATCATGATCAATAATTATCATGGGATGATCAATCAATCAATTTCGATCAAACTAAGTCAACACTTAACCAAAATGAAACCAAACATAGCCAAAATCTACCATAGGTCAAATTGATTGAAAACATTGATCTAAGTTCATTCATGAACTATGTTTGAACTTGACCAAGTCAATATTTGAGCCTAACCTAGCCCAATTGGCCACTTGACCTAAGTTGATCAAACTTGACCTAAAAAGTAAAAATGTGTCAAAACTTTATCTAAGCCAAATTAATTGAAACCAATGGGTCAAGTTCATTCTAAATCTCTTGTTGAACTTGACCAAAGCCTTAATTGACCTAAAGGGGTCATGTTGAGCCAAATTCAAACTTAACCAAAATTGATTAGAAACAAAGATACCAATCCAATTCATATGACTAAATAAACATAAACCTACCCATGACCTAGCTAAAATAGGTCAAATTGGTCAAATTGGTCAACTTGACCCATTTGACCTAATTGAAGTCATATGAGCCAAATTCAAAACTAAACCAAATTGAATCAAACCAAAGCCACCAAATCATTTAGAATGGTCATATGAACTTCACCCAACCCTTGGTTTGACCTAATTTGACCAATTGGTCAACTTGACCCATTTTTGACCTAAATGGGTCAACATGAGCCAAACCATATCAAATGAACTCCAAATCTACTGAAACTTGGCCAAACCCATTTTCTTAACATACCCAACATACTCAAATTCAAAAATTTGCCATATGACCATTCTACCCCTAGTCCATAGAACAAATTTTGGCCAAATCCATGGGGAATTTGGTCAAGCCCTATTCATATCAACTTGATACCATCCTAATAGGTCAAGTGAACCATATGGAGGGTAGTGCACCCAACCCAATGGGTTTAGGTCAGCCCAAATGGACCCAAGGCCAAAACTAACCATAGCTCAAATTGGCCAATTTGAAAACCTCCCTCCACTTGATTTGAAGCACATGGGAGGTTACTAATCCACTCCTTGGCTCAAACCAACCATGTGCCAACTTCAAACAACCCAAACAACCCTTTCCATATGGTAAATTGGATCAAAATGATAGCCATAGCTTCGACCGTCCGATTGCCATAGGGGGAAATATACTCCCCCTAATTCAATGCAATTGACACATCTTCATTGTTGATTAAGTGCTCGAGAGTGTTAGGAGCCATCAGAGAGCAATCATAAGCTTCCTAGAGGGATTTAGAAAGAGCCATTCTCAATTTTCATCTTTTGAAAATAGGGGAGCTCAAATGATTTCCAAACTTCTTCCACACTGCAATCCACTTTAATTCCCTTTGCACACTCCTTCAGGGGACCAAATTGAGCTTGCCTAAGCTCTCCCTCAAGTTCTAAAGGTAAGGAGAAGTTCAATTCGATAAAAGCCACAATGGAGAGGAGGAGGTGTTGGTCCATAGAGCAATCTACATAACCAAAAGAGCTAATTCTTTGACAATAGCTTCGTCTCAACCATACGAAGCTCCTCCAAGGGAATCAAGCACCGGTGAGGTATGCCATTTTCTAACGACTAGACATAAGGGGTGTTGGTATTTTGTGAGAGAAAGTGTTATGGCATGAAAATTCAACTGTTGGATAGGATTTCCATTAGTGTATGACGGTGTGTGCAAAATCTTGTCCCAATCCGAGCTCAATCAAGCACGGATCTTCCCTTTGATCATGGACGGTCTCCATTGATCCTCAGGGAAGAACAGGGGCAATCCTGGCCATCCATCCGCACATTTTGGATGGACGATAGAGATTAAATGCATGTTTTATATATTGATTTATCCTTTTAAAACCACAAGGTGATTCGTGGCCATTCGATCTTTGATCAAATGGCAGGTATCAAACCACTTCACGCCACCATGTGTCTACCTTGATGGGATGTTTAAGTGGCAGCTCACAGCACGATGCGTGTAAAGCATACTGACCACCTCCGCCACTATCGAGTTGTAGGGTTAAAGGGATTAATTAGGTTTTAATTAATTCTAATTAATCCCCTAGGCTTTAAAAATTCATCTCCCTAAATAAAAAAAAATATGAGGTAAATTTCTACTAAAAGATAATTCAATCTATAATATTTCAAAATTGGTTTTAATTGTTTTTGAATTATATCTTTCTCTAATTTTGCCTTTTATTGGAAATTTTATTTTGCTAATTACTCCCTAATTAATACTCTAATTAATCCAAAACTTCTTGGGTAAGTTTTAGGGGATGACCTCTGCCTCCACTAAATTTCTTAGAATTTATTGAGGGCTTAATTGGGGGAATTACAAATGCATTTCCTAATTACCCCTTATGTAATTAAGGGTAATCAATGGGTTTGATTAGTGTTTTAGTCCCTTATTAAAGTTGATTAATTTTTGATCCAGTAAATAGGAGGTTTAGGGAATAAAATTGGGGTATTTCCCTTAAGCTATTCCCTAAACTCCCTTTTTCTTTCCTTAATCCTTTCTTAATTAAGGGTTAATTCATTAATTACCCTCTTAATTAATTTATAAAAATTTTAAAACCTTCCAAAACTTAATTAATGTACTTTGGGTAGATGCTTAGGTGTTTGAGAGCCAAAGTTCAATTAAGAAAATCAAAACCCAACTCATACTTGTGAAGGGAGTTTTGAAATTACTTAAGTTAAACACCTTAGTTTAATTAACCATTAATCAAGAGCCAAATTGCATTAGGCCCTTTTCTTCTTGGGTACATTGTAAATTTAAACTCCTTTTGAGGTTTTATGTCATCTCATTGGCTCCTAATTACTTGGTTAACTATGCTAAGGTGGTATAGGTAAGGGTTAATTAACCTGCTTAAATCATACCTTAACCTAATCAAAATTTAAAATGAATCTAATCATCTAAAAATTAAACAAAAATGTCAAACACATGTGGAAATTGGTTAGGAACAACAAACTCAACTCATCTTTTTAGAATTAAATCAAATTCAAAATCAAACAAAAATCATACTAAATGAACTTTGGTTTACTTTTAGTTTTCTAATTTCATAAGATTATCTTTAGGATTTAATTAAAGTGAATGTGTTTACATGCTTTCATTGCTTTAGTTCTATTCCCAACATGTTAAATATGTTTGTCATGTGGTTTCATGCATTCATACTTCTCAAAATTCAAATTTAAAATGAAAATGTTTATTTTATGTCAAATTTGCATGTGTTGGCTAAAGTAAGAATATGAGTGGCTATTATCACTATTAAATTTAAATTATTTTTAAAATATGTGAATCAATTATCAAAATAGAAAGTATGTTACTTATATTTTAAATATAAGCTTGAATGTGAGTAAGATATAAGGATGTGCTTAGTACTGGTTTTCCTTCTCTTCTCTTTTTGTATAGTTTTGAATAGGATTTAGTAAGATGTGTGGTTCATTTGAAAAGAACCTAACACTTACCTAATTCTATATCCTATTTATTCCTATACTATCACTTAAGAAGGATACCTATGCTTGCACATTTAAATTGCATAAACAAAAAGAATCAACTAACACAAATTTTTGCATTCTTTCTTTTCCATTCATTTCTTTTGTACTCATGTTTGTATTTAAGGAAAGTGATATATTAGTCTGGAAAACCCCAAGGTTGTGAGGCTTTAAGTAGCCCTAAGTAAGTCTTGTACCTTACACCTCTAGTTAATAATACTGTTGTACTCACTTATGCCTTTCCTACTCTCTTGTGTGCATGTGAAAATTGGATAAGAAATCCCTTTTCTACTTAAGAAAAATCATGCATCATGAACTTCCAAATTTCCTTAAATGAATCACTTAGCATGCATCATAAAGTGTGTTAAACATTCTCATTTGTGTGTATAGATATGCTTAGGATTCATTCATATGCATGTTATACATGTTGGGAAAGAAATGAAGTGATGTATGTTTTTGTGAATTTGGTTCATTTTATTTAATCTTAAAATGCCTTTCTTTTTGAGTGGGCTTGTTTAGAATTCATCTTAACTTAGGATTGTTTAAAACACCTAATCAAAAAATTCACTAAATCAAACCAAAAATATGAATGTACTTTAGAAATTACTTAGGTTAGGAAAGGAAGAGAAGTTCTCTTCTCTTTCCCTCTCTTTATAACTTAGTAATTAATGGCATTTGAACCTAATAAAAAAATGAAATAAAATCAACACAAAATAACTAAATCACTTAAATGAAACCCTCCCCTAAGTTGAACATGCTTCACACTTAGAAAATTCTAACTTAATGCCATAGCTAAGCATACCACACAAACCTCCAAAGCACACACATTAGTCTAAGTCACCACTTCTAGCTTTAGGTTAGGGAGATTTATGGTTTGATGCTTGCTTTTGTTTTGTGATATATGTTTTAAACTAGATGTTAGGATGTATGTTCATAGAATGATTGGTAGGGAAATCTTAGTCTAACCATTATTTTCTGCAGGGGATTGTGCTTAAGGGGCACTATAATAAATAAAAATATAAATGCTTTTGCTATACAAGTATTTAAACCCCTAAGCATAATCCAATAGGTTAGGTGGACTTAGTCATCCATGTGTGGGGTGATAAGTCCAATATACTTGCTTGGGATTTGGTGGTTTGTTTAGCTAACCTTTGTTTTGTAGGTCTCAGCTAGATTTACTTTTCCTTTTCATGTAAATTTTGCAATTAAGATTTTGGAATGGTTATTATGGGGATTAGGATGAACATTGGTCATAAGATTTCATCTTATGCACCATGTGAAGCCTTGGAGCATCCACCTTCCAACCATCCAAAAGAAAGAGCCAAAGAAGAAAGAAGAAAAGAAGAAGAAAGAAGTAATGAAGAATGAAGAAATGAAGCTTGAAGACCCCCATAACAATGAATTCCTTGCTTAATTGTATATAATTCATTTGTAATCTAGGTTGTATAAGGGTAGGGCTCAGCTACCCAAATTATTTTTTGGGTTTGTGCGGTGGCACCCAACCACACTTGGCCTCTTATTTTATTTGCGATTAGCTTTATAAATTGATTGATGATTTGTTTAGCTTGAGCATTAAGTGGCTTCTTTTTCCTAGTTTCTTTCTTTCTTTATGTATGGCCTGGATGTGGATTAGGCTCTAAGGGAAAAATAAATCTTTTTCCAAATTTAATAATACAAAACTAAAAATGAAGAATTCATAACCTCTCCTAAAGCTTAGGTTTAAAATCAAGATAAAAGAATTAGCAACCCCTTAACTAGATGAGTACTTTCTTTTATAACATCATGCATAAATGCATCTTGCTTCACCCTTAATTGGATGGCTTCCACCTTTGCTAGAGAAACTTAGCGGGACATTTGAGAGCCATGGTGGAAATACACCTCCTCCCTTCTCACTGATTTTGGCCAATAACTTTATTTCTCATGCATTAGGCATATGAATCTTATTAGCCTGAGTCAAAATGATTGTCCAAAATTGAAAAGAAAATGAAATCTAAATTACATTAGATTTAGGTCATTTAAAGCATGTCCTTACATGATCTAGTCTCTTTAGGGAGTGAGTTTAAGGACTTAGTCTCTGTCTAAATAAATAACAGCCTAACTATCTTGCATAAAGCATATGACTTGCCTACATGTATTTAAAATTGTAGGAGGAGTTAGTTGGCGGCCACCCCCAGGCGGTTGTATGTCCAAGTAGTCAGGTGGTTTGTCCTCTCTTATGGAGACAAACAAAATACCCCTTTTGCCTTAGATTTAGGTTATGCTTTCAGCTCTCACCAAAGCTCCTTAGACTTAGGTTCTGAGGTTGCTTCTCCACTTTGTGGGTCGTATGCATAATTTCTCACCTCTTAGGCATTTTCTTAATCTTTTATTATGGAATCATAAGTCATAAATTTCTAATGAAAAATGTGACTCAAATAAATTAATGTAAAACCCAACCATAGGATTGTTTGAGATGCTCACTAGGTTTCCTAACATTGTGGACATCTCCTACTTACCTTCATTTTGGCTTCAATAATAAGTCTCTCTCTTTGATCAATCCCATTTGATCTTAAAAAATGAACCAATTAATTGACAGTATTTTTCTATGAAACCTTTGAAGACAATGATCATTTACCTTAATCGAGAGTATTCCTAAGGGATCTCATCCCTTAGGATGTAATTAACTATGGGGGCTTGCCCCTGTAAGGAACTTAACAAACCTGATTTAAAATAAACCCTGCTTTACTTTTCCATGTAAAGTAGGGAAAGAATTGCTAGTACATATGTAGGCCCATTATCCTTAGGAGCCCTTATTGAGGTGATTAGATCCATTAAAAGGCAGTGACTTCTACCTCTCGAGATAGTGCACTCTTCCTTGATTACGTACAAGATCACTTGAGTAAGCACATCTGTGGATCTGCATGGCATCCCAAAAAGATGAATTTTTATATTCTTGCCTTTCACCCACATATGAAGGCGACAATATAGAAATTTTTCTCCACAGATTTCTCTGGCGACTCTGCTGGGGATGGTTCCTCTCTCCATCTTTGGTAAATTATCATTGTCTTCAAGTATCGATAGTGGGTTTGCACTTTGGTATGAATTCGAGACTATCTTTCTTTTCGTTGGAACTTAGCTTATTTCATTCTTAAGTTGAGTTAGCTAACATCTTTAGGTTTTAGGACCTCATTCCGTGTTGGTCCTAAAACCTCCGTTGGGTTCCCCAATGGGTAAAAATAAATAGATCTAAATAAAAAAGAAAGCATTTAAAGACTTCCTCCTTATCATTTTTATAATAAGGAAAGGTTCATTCTAAAATAATAAAGACAAAATAAATTTTTTGTAAGAGCTTTGCTTTTCACAAAGCACTTTTTCAAAATGCACATAATAAAATATTTTCCACAAAAATTTTATCACTCGCATTTAACAATTCCCATAATTGTTACATGTAAGAATTTTTAAAAATAAAAATGACAAAATTATCCAAAAGCACAAATGAACATCTTCCTTCAATCCATTTTGATGAAGATTTCATTTTCAAAATAAGATGAACAATCATCTTTCCAAAAATCACAATCAAAAATAAAACTTTCAAAAAGCACACATGAACCTTTCCATTCAATACACTCACACCTATTGAATGAAGGTTTCATTTTCAAATAAAATTAAATTTTCCAAATGCACAATTGAACATCTTCTTTCAATTCACTTTGATGAAGATTTCATTTTCAAAATAAAATGAACAATCATCTTTCCAACAAATCAAAATCAAAATAAAAAAATAAAGTTTTCAAAAAGCAAATATGAACCTTTCCTTTCAATACACTCACACATATTGAATGGAAGTTTCATTTTCAAATAAAATTAAATTTTTCCAAAGCACATATGAACATCTTCATTTAATATACCTAAATTTATTGAATGAAGATTACATTTCAAAATAAAAATAACATCATTTGGAAATCCCACTTAAACATATCCCATTAATGATTAAGTTGGAATTCTCTTTTTTTTTAAAAAAAAAAAAAGCAATAATCACACCCAAAACAAAATTTTTACATTTCAAAAATATGATTGATTTCCATCTCAACATACCCAAATTTGTCAAATGGAAGTCCTCTTTTCAAAAATAAAAAAAATCAACAATCATATTTTTTAAATTTTCAAACACATTTGGAACTTCATCTAGCATACTCAAATTTGCTAAGTGAAGTCTCCAAATCCAAAACTAAAAATTTTCAAACACATTTGGAACTTCATTTAGCATACTCAAACTTGCTAAATGAAGTCTCCAAATCCAAAATTAAAAAAAAATTCAAACATTTTTGGAAGCATACTCAAATTTGCTAAGTGAAGTCTCCAAATTCTAAAATCAAACAATTTTCAAACATATTTGGAACTTCAATTAGCATACTAAACTTTGCAAAGTCTCCAAATCCAAAATCAAAAATTTTCAAACACATTTTGGAACTTTATTTAGCATACTAAAATTTGTTAAGTAAAGTTTCCAAACCCAAAATAAAAAATTTTCAAACATATTTGGATCTTCATTTTAGCGTACTCAAATTTGCTAAGTCTCCAAATTGAAAACAAAATTTTCAAACATATTTAGAACTTCATTTAGCATACTCAAATTTGTTAAGTGAAGTCTCCAAATCCAAAATCAAAAATATTTCACAAATGACTTTTTGGAAATTCATTTAGCATACTCAAATGTGTTAAGTGAAGTCTTCAAATTCCAAAATCAAAAATTTTCAAACATATTTGGAACTTCATTTAGCATACTCAAATTTGCTATGCGAAGTCTTCAAATCCAAAATCAAAAATTTTCAAACACATTTTGGAAATTCATTTAGCATACTCAAATTTGCTAAGTGAAGTCTCCAAATCCAAAATCAAAAATTTTCAAACACATTTTGGAAATTCATTTAGCATACTCAAATTTGCTAAGTGAAGTCTCCAAATCCAAAATAAAAATTTTCAAACACATTTGGGAACTTTATTTAGCATACTCAAATTTGCTAAGTAAAGTTACCAAACCTAAAATCAAAAATTTTGAAACACATTTCGAACTTCATTTTAGCATACTCAAATTTGCTATTTAAAGTCTCGAAATTCAAAACAAAATTTTCAAACATATTTGAAACTTCATTTAGCATACTCAAAATTGTTAAGTGACGTCTCCAAATCCAAAATCATCTCCATCGACTTTTTGGAACTTCATTTAGCATACTCGAATTTGCTAAGTGAAGTCTCTAAATCCAAAATCAAAACTTTTCAAACACATTTTGGAATTTTATTTAGCATACTCAAATTTGCTAAGTAAAGTTTCCAAACCCAAAATCACAAATTTTCAAACACATTTGGAAATTCATTTAGCATACTCAAATTTGCTAAGTGAAGTCTCCAAATTCAAAATCAAAAAATTTTCAAACACATTTGGAACATCATTTAGCATACCTAAATTTTCTAAGTGAAGTCTCCAAACCCAAAATCAAAAATTTTCAAACAAATTTGGAACTTCATTTAGCATACTAAAATTTGCTAAGTAAAGTCTCTAAAGTCAAAACCAAAAATTTTTAAGCACTTTTGGAACTTCATTCTTTAGCATACCAAATTTTCTAAAGAAAATTTTCCATTTCCAAAAACAAAATCAAATCAAAAATTTCGAACACATCATTTTGAACTTCATTTAGCATGCCCGAATTTGCTAAGTGAAGTTTCCATTTCACAAAACTAAGTGAGACTTCATCCTTAGCATACCATGTTTGCTAAAGTAAAGTCTCCACTTTCAAACAAACCAAAATAAAAATGAAACACTTAGGATTTCCTTAACTTTCCTAAATTTGCTAAGGATCTTACTCTTTCAAAAATCAAAACATCCAAAAATAAAAATGAAACACTTAGGATCTTCTTAGCATACTTAAATTTGCTAACAATCCTATTTTTAAAAATCAAACAAAACACACTTGGATTCTTCACTTAGCATACCTAAATTTGCTAAGTGGTATTTCCAATTTTCCAAAATCCAATGAACAATTCAATAAAAAGAAACAATCATTTTCAGACACTTCACTTAGCATACCCAAATTTTCTAAGTAAAATTCCAAAATCACCAAACAAAGACAAAATCAATTGACCCTTATTTTAACATACCCAAATTTGCTAAAGGAAAGGGTCCTCAAATCAAAAATCTAAATTCAAACAAACATGGGCCTATGGAAGCATCCTTCTTAAAATATCTGAATCCATCTTTTAACATACCTAAATTTGTTGAACTTGGATTCATATTAAAAAAAATCCTCTTTCAATCAAATTTCTAAATCTTCTCAAATCTAATTGAACCCCACTTAAAACTTCCAAGATGTTGGATGTGGGTTCAAATTCTTCAATTAAAATTCAAAAATCAACAAAGATAGAAATATGATACAAACTCATTTCCTATTGCAGGATCTCACCATTAGTGACAGTACAACAACATTGTAGTTTTTCTCAGTGTTTGCAGTTAATCTAAAATAGTAGGCTCACAAAAATTTGTTTTCACCTTCCCTCATGGCATGGATTTAGCTTTGGACCAAGCTAACTTCCCTCGACTGGATCATACACATTATCCACTTCGGTAGGGGATTAGTGGTAGTGAGGATTACATGTGAGGGCACTCCCCTCATGACAGTCAATAGGACCATGGTGACGGTCATCCGGGTGATCTACCATCGATTGACATCTCCTCGAAGAGGAAAGTAATGGATCCCACAGTGCTTGATAGTAATACCAATAGTACCATCCCTATTTTTATTGTGCCCCATGGTTTCTCAAGCTGCCCCAGTGAAGGCTAGCACCCTCTCATTTGTACCCACTAAAGGTAAGGCTCCCCTGATCTCAAGGATTGCCTAACTTACTTTTGAGTACAGGTCTAGCTCTCACTCCTCCCATCCTACCAAGACATAGCATAGGAATAAAAACTATGTGATCAAGCACCTAGGATTGCCCGGGGAGATGGTGGCGGCCATTTATTGAGGAGTTCCCTCGACTTCACCAGTTCTGATAACCTTCCATCCTCTCTTTGGGTTAGATAGAGAGGATATATAGGAGTATTTGCACATCAGCTCCACCAGTGGTACAACATCAACTAGCAGTTACTAGGAGTAAGAGGTCGTATGCCGACCTTCGATCAGTCTTGCACCAAGTAGGTGGAGCTTATGGATGTTTAGAGTCCAGAGCTCAATTTGATCTGAGATCCATCATCCCACTGTAGTGTGGGGAAACATATCTATCAGGAGAGGGCTAGAGAGACCCATAGATCTATTTACATTACCCGGTGGAAGGTTGGGTGCCCTTCATACTGTTGATTTTCCATTCATCTACGACGACTTACTACATCCTTTCTAGGACAAGTCATGACAAGAGGATAGCTCTTATGCATAGAGAGTTGGTGGTGTCTCTACCCCACCACTCTATCCCTTGTTCGCCATCACTAGTCCAAGTCATAGCATCTCTAGTTCCAACGAAGGCCATGAAGAGCATATCTGAGCGCTTGCGTTGGTGATTTACGAATGAGGATCTACCCCATCACGCCTATTGTGGCGAGGTCAAGCTCTCCTTATCTACCTTCTACCCTAGTGGTGGTGCAAAATAAGTGGCGAATCCAAAGCATTGTGGTCATCCCTTCACCAACTCCGCTAGTATAGCTGGATGTGGATATGGTGATAGTTATTTTAGAGGTAACAGATGATAGTCTAGCTGCACCAAGGATAGTGGAACAACCTAGGGATGTCACACCTTTCATACCTAGTGGAAGTCAGGATTGTCTCTCATCTAGTGAGTACAATCCACATAGGATTAACTCCCCAGTGGCAGGCAAGGTCTAGTGCCTCTCAGTGCACGATAGTGATCACACCGTTCAGCCAAAGATATGTGTACCTACAAAAATTGATCATTCTTTAGATGAGATAGTGGCACATTATTTCATGGAAAAGAAGAAGATTTTGGGATATGATTGGTCGGATGAAGAGAAAGTCAGCTTCAATCCCAATGAAGATGACTTGTTGGGAGACTCAGCTGGAGTCTGCATGGTTAATACTAGAGGATCTCTTCGCAAGGAACAGTAGGCCATGGAAGGTGATGAGGTTGACCAGGAAGACACCACCCAATCAACCCAGCACCTCCTACATCAGTTGAGGCAGAAAGATGAGCAGATAGATAGGATGGTACGACAGTTAGAGGACTTGTTAGTAGCCATTTCAATACTCCAGAAATAAGCCTGAATAGTTCATCCTACTACAATCGACATCAGTCAACTTGAGTTAGTGCATGTCTTGGACCTAGCCAAAACTTTACCACCCATTGAGCAAGGTAGCATTAGTATGTATAGGAAGGTAGTGGAAAGTACCTCCATATAGGAAAAAGACATAAAATCCATGGTTGAGCAACAAATGAAAGAAGCGTTGCCTCAAGCTCGGGGAGGATCAACTTTTCCAAAGGGTAGACCATACCTGAAGGAATTTTATTCAATCCAATATCCCAAGGGTTTCGTGCCACCTTCCTTTAAAAGCTTTGATGGTAGTGGAAATGCAAGGTAGCACACTTTATGTTGCAACACCATTGCGTGGCAGCTTTTCATTCTTCGTTAGTAGCCTAACAGGGATTGCTTTTGATTGGTATGCTAAACTACCCAACGATTTAGTAAAGGCATTTGCTAAGTTAGAGCAACTCTTTATCTAAAGGTATACTGGAGCTCAACAAAGAGTTACAGTAGGAGATCTCATTGTAGCACAACAGCACCCCGGTGAGTCCCTTGTTGATTATATTCTTCGATGGCGTAGCCTGAGTATGAAATACGAGTCACAGCTATCTGAGCAGCATGCCATTGAAATTCTTTTAAAGAATATTCATGGCCTAGCCACCTTCAGGCTTAAGGGCTTCACTATCAAGACATTTGAGAAGCTAATTAACAAGGCAGCTAGTCTATAAGGAGAGGCCAAATAGTTGCCTTTTCAAGACTAGTTGCCCAAAGCAAAGCCGGTCCATGAAAGAATCACAGGGCGTGGCGATAGATAAAGGGAAGTAGCCTAGAGATCGTCGAGACCACGACCTCGGTAGCTCCACCTCCTTTGCCACCACCGGCTCAGCCTCCACAATAGCCTCCACGATCGACCCGCCACCGCCTCATACCACCACCACCACCACATACCGCCAGGTAGCTATGGTCCACCTAATATTTTAGATAAGCTTAACAAACCTTATTCTTTAGAGGGAGGTCGGAAGATCTTTAAGAATCTCTTAAAGAAGCCGATTTTACAAGCCTAAGAGATCGAAGGAAGTAGGCAAAAGTCATGATCCAAACTTTTGCCCTTACCACCATATGCTAGGCCATGTTTTGGAGGATTGCTTCACATTCAAAGATTGGCTTGAACATAGCTTTAGGACAGTGCTGTAGTTATCCTAAAGGAATACCTTATGGAACAACCATCCAATTCCATTAGGGTAATCCTTGGGGATACATGTGAACTTACCAAAACTAAAGAAGGTTGGGATATTTCTTTATCCAAAACCTTTAAGAAGATCATCTAGAAGATCAAGAAGATTTCTTTGCAGGTCCTTGAGTTAACTCAAACCTCTAACATCAAGGAAGGTTTGCAAGTTGCCAGTGCTAACTTGAGGAATGGGGGAGCTCAACAGCAGCAGTAGCATGTGTCAACCTGGGATATCCCATTAGTGCCACCACCGACCCAGTCCAGCCTCCTGCCTACAGTTGTAACTTCCACACTGGTGACTTCTTCCACATTAGCTAGCTCTACTTCTTCTACTAGTAGAACTCTTATATCTATGGATAAGGGCATCAAATCCCTTACCACACTCACTTTACTTGATTTCTACTTTGTACCTCTAAACAATTCAAAGAAATTAAAGAATAAAGCTAGTTTGAATTACAAATGTGTCACTTCTGATGGGTTATCTTCTTCTATTCCTAATGATAACTCAAGTCAAAATATCTATAATAATTATGATCTTCCTCTTTCTGATTCAGAGTTGGACTTTCCTACTATGAATACTATGGGTTCACCTCTTGAGATAGACTTAGAATTATTCAATTCTAAGGGTCCCATAGGAGAAGCTATGAGTGAGCTTGATGTGCAAGTAGAACCTTCCATTACCCTACCATAAGAGATCACCGAAGTTAACCTCCGTAGTGGCAAGGTTCTACCTCCTAGGGCAGCACCTTAAGATAGAAGGAAATAAGTCATTAGTATAGAAGATCGAGAAGCCCTTCCACAGGATGCTCCACACTTAGATATGCTTGTAGAGGACCAAACTAAGGTGGACTATAATGTCCTTTCTCATCTAAGAAAGTTTCCATCTAAGCTAAGCATATACGATGCCGTTGTCTTATTCAATGAGATGAGGGAATCACTAATCAAGGCTCTCCTTGATCCTGAAATATGCTTAGCTCAGCTAACCGCTATAGGTGAGGAGGCACATTATACAAAAGAAGCTCAAGAGATCACCTTCATAGATGAAGACATTCTTCTAGGGGACTTGGAGCACAACCATCCCCTCTACATCAGATTCGACATGGACAGGTTTAGACTTGTCAGAGTTCTCATGGATCCAGGTGCATCAGTTAATATTATGAGTCCAAAGACCCTTGCCTATTTGAGGATTGACATCTCTACACTCCAAGGAGATTGAATGATGTTGAAAGGATTCAGTGAACAAGGTGAGCGGGCTTTAGGTTCTATAGTGTTAGCTTTGGAGATAGGCGACTGGAAGACTGAAGCTGAGTTTTACATCATTGATTCAAACACTTTGTTAACTACTTTGCTTGGCAGGCTTTGGATACATCAAAATAAGATCATTCCATCCTCCCTCCATCAGTGCATCAAGTTCAGAAAATATGGGATTGACTAATATGTCAATGGAGATGAAAATCCATTTTCAGTTAGAGGTTGATTTATGAGGATTTCTTACCCTTTCTCAACTTGGACATAATTCAAATTCAAAATCAAAAGAAAGATAAAATGAAGAAAAAGAAAAGATAAAAGAAAATGAAAAGAAAAATAATGATCCAAGTAAATAAGAAAGGGGAAATGAGGAAGAAATAGATCCGCATATCACATTTCACCCACAGTTCATTCCATCATATAGACATGTGGGTAGGATGGCTCAACCTCTACTAGGTAGAGGCAGAATAGTTCAGTGGGAGACCTGGTTGGCCATCACCAATAGAGGCCATGTTTTTAGTTCATAGGAGTACCCTACTATTCACATGACTTGGAATCCGCTTAGAGGAAGAGTCTAATGTGATTAGTATACCAACCCTCTCGCGGGTTCCATTGGAGGTGACTTTCAATCCCGGATAGAAAAGGACGGGCCTCAGGACAAAGCAAAGTATTCGAATTTGATTTATGTGAAACTATTAGGTAGCAGTTAGGAACCTTAGCTCTAACCTCACTTACATCTCAAAAAGTTGAAGGTTTTATAGTTAAGGAAGTCCCTAAGTTTTTCAGTGACATGAAGCAGAAGAGGCTCTTTCTGGGATCATCATCCTCAAGTCCTGAAGTTAATGTAGAACTTGAGGAGGATTTATTTAAAGAATTAATGGAATTACCATTTGACTTTTACTCACCTTGCATTCATAATCTTATACAAGAAGGTTTAGTTCCTCATACATGGTCTAAGCACAGGTCAATGTATTTCAAAAATCTATGGAATAATACAACCAGGGAAACATAATCAAGAGCAGGACTAGGATTCGGTACAGTGGGTCTAGTTGATGACGATGATTACTTCTTAGTTGTTACCAATCATTTAGAGTTTGATAGGTTCTTCTCACACACCATCAACACTTATAAGAATGTGCGTTTCAAAGCCTCAGATTATCCAGATGATCTTAAAATCAAAGAGGCACCACCAAAGTTTGAAGAGGAGATTCTTTCAATAATAGACAAGCTTAAGAAAATCAACCTCAGCACATAAGAAAATCCACTCCTGACATACATCATTTCATTGTTGAATGAAGAAGAAAACAATGACTTAGTTAGGCTATTGACTGAGTTTAAACATTACTTCACATGGAGTTATGAAGAGATACCAGAATTATCTCCTGACATAGTAGTCCACAAGCTAGCAATAGATCCTAATGCTACCGCTATTATGTAAGCTCCTAGATGCATGTGATTAGAAATTGAACAATAGGTCATTTTTGAAGTCAAGAAACTGATTGATGCTGGTTTTATCTGGGAAGAAAAATACCCTACCTTGTTATCCAGTGTCATCCCAATTAAGAAGAAGAATGGAAAAATTCACATATGCATCAATTTTAGGGACTTAAATAAGGCATGTCCTAAGGATGAGTTTCCTCTTCCTATACCAGAATTAATGGTGGACATCACCTCATTCAAAAGCATGAAGATCAACAGCTTCGCCAAGAGACACGGTATAGATTGGAGATACTCCACCATCTACTACCCCAGAGAAAATGACTTAGCATATGCATTCAACAAAACTCTCATCCAGATACTGAAGAAGACTCATGATGACAACAAACGATAGTGGAACAAGCAGTTGGTTGAAGCCTTGTGGGCCTATGACACCACATACCGAACTCCAACTCAGTCTACCCCATTTTCCTTAGTGTATGGGTCCAAAGCTATTCTACCTTTAAAATTTCAACGCCTGTCACTAAGGATAGCATTGGGTAGAAAGATCACTGCAGAGCAGAATACAAAGTTATGGTTAGAAGAGCTTGAAGGCTTAGAGGAGAGTCACCTACGGGCGTGCTAGAACCTCAAGTTGTACAAAGCCAAAATGATTCAAGCTCATAACAAGCTGATCCACCCTAGATCTTTCTGAGTAAGAGAACTTGTGTTAGTCCTAAGGAGACCAATTATTGCTCATCAAAAAATGGGAGGCAAGTTTAAACCTAGTTGGGAAGGCCCTTATATTATAAAGAAAGCCTACCAAAGAGGATCTTATTAGCTTATTGATTATAAAGGGGAACACCCGATTCTTCCAATTAATGGCCTCTATCTAAAGAAATATTACTTATGAAACAAATCATGTTTGAAAACAACTATTAATAAAAATAACAAAAATTTGATTCCATTCATCAAATCTTCTCTTCTTTCGAAGCGTTGTTTGTCTTGTGAATCCACCATGACGTGTTTAGGGTAGGTGTAAGAGTCCCCTAGTGGCATCCTATCCCTCTTTCACAACACAAACATAATCTCATGATGCTATTAGAATAGGTGTAAGAGAACCCAAGAGGCATCCTATTTTGATTAACATAACTAAGATAGGTGTGAGAGAGCCAAGCGACATCTTTTCTTAGTGGGTATCATGTTTGTTATCCATGATGCCATTCCATCAAATCCCTAGCGTGTTTAAGGTAGGTGTAAGAGTTCGCTAGAGGATCCTATTCTTTTTAACACATGCACAACAATAAACATAAATCTTTTGTCTCAAGCTATTTTGATGTGGGAGCAAGCCCCCTCTAGCACTCACTCATTAGCTGCTCTAGGTCGGGTCTACATGCTACCTCTTTAGTATGTCACCCAAGTGGTCACTTATTTAAGGATGTGAGTCCATAAGATTTCTTCCTAACTTGACCAATGGAAACCAATGAGCACCATATTAGTATGGTAGTTTTCACTACCTAGCTAGTAAACTACCTCATGTTGACTTTGCTTAAGAAGGTGTGAGTCCCGTGCTTTCTTCTTGAACTAGACATCATGCTTTAACTAGGTCAAGTATATTTGAGGTTTAGAATAAGTCCCCCAGAGGCTTCTTTCCTCTTGACTACTTTTGAGTCGATATAACTCCCACAGTGGCATTCACTTAGTAGTCACCCTATGTCGGATAACACCTGTCGAGCTGAAGACAGACTATCCTAGGAATCAGTTCTGCTATTGGAGGATGTGAGTCCTTGAGCTTTCTTCCTAAGCTGATTATTATAAATTGATGGGCACTTTAGGTTGGTTAATGTTCATTATGCTGACAGTGACTCATCCGGTGGATACAACACTCTTAGCAGATGTGAGTCCCCGTACTTTCTCCTTGAGTTGGCCATCAAATATCTATTGGATAGATGACTAGCCATGTCATCTTCTCCAGGGTTTTAGGTTAAGCCCTTAGCGGCTCCATCCCCTATGGGAGCTCTATTTGGATCACATCCTTTGTGACTCTATTTAGACACTACCCGGGTTACTCTTAGATTGGACAGTCTCCCTTTTCTAGTAGCCACCCCTGTGGTTGAAGAATTTGTTCAGCGAATGCACAGATTATCTCTCAGTTCTGTAAATCTGAGATAGGTCTAAGATGATATAAAATCCTTCTTAGTTTGATCCCTCGCAAACTAACAGGGTCCATGATAAAACAACTAAACAAATAAAAAAATAGATTAATTCACTTGTGGATCAGGAATTCAAGCACCCAAAGGGCCCCCTTTTTCTCAAGCAAGCATCCTATCTTTTGGGCAGTGTCAGCATAACTCCCTATAGGAATTTTCTGACTACTGGAGTTGAGATAAGTCCTTGGGTTGGCAATCACTTTGTAGTCGCCCTTAGGCCAGGTTCAATTTATTTTTCCATAAACAGGTTACTCTGATAGTCATTCTATTTTGGAAGATGTAAGACTATGACATATTCTTTTAGCATGATTATCGCAAATTGACGGGCAACCCTAGGTCAGGTTTGATTTGTTGCCCAAAGCAACTGATCACCCCAATAGTCTTTTGTAGTGGAGATGTGAGTCCCTAAGCTATCTTCCCTTCAATTGATCATTGCAAACTGAAAGGCACTCCTTTGGTTGGATAGCTCTCCCATCGGGAGGGAAGCTACTCAATTTGGTTCAATAAATTTAAGATAGGTCTAGGCTGATATAACTTCCTTCTCAGTTTGATCCATCGCAAACCAACAGAATCTATCAAAATAAATCTAAAAATGAAATTAATCATTGACTATCCTTGAGCTGATTTATGTCCCCCAGCAACATTCACTCAATAGTCAGCCTTAGTCATGCTTAATTTGTTGCCCAAAGTAGCCGATCACCCTAGTGGTTCCTTATTTCTATAAGATGTGAATCCCCGTGCTTTCTTCTTAAGCCTCGGCCATTACAAATCGAAAGGCACTCCTTTGGTTGGATAGTCCTACCTTATGGTTGGTAGACTACTCCCTTTGGATTGGTAAATCTAAGTTAGGTCTAGGCCTCCATGGCCCCTATTCAATGCAGTTCATCACAAATTGAAAAAATCCATCAAAATAAACTAATCTAAAAAATGAAATTAATCTTTACCATCTTTTGAGATGATCTAAGTCCCCCAGCAGCATTCACTCATTAGTAAGCCCTAGGTTGGGTTCAATCTGTTGTCTTACTAATAGATTACCTCAGCAACTGGTCCCTACTTTGGAGGATGTAAGTCTACTACGCTCTCTTCCTAGTACAGCTGTTGCATACCGAAAGGCATCCCTTTAGTTGGCTAGTCCTACTATGTGTTTAGTAGACTACCCCTTTGGATTGATAAATTTGAGTTAGGTCTTGGCCTCCATAGCTCCTACTTAGTGTAGTCCATCGCAAACCAACAGGGTTCATCTTAAAAATTCAAACATAACAAAATTGAAATGAATTCAACCCTCTTCCCTAGTGGAAATTTTCCCTCAATGAGACTCGAATCAAATCAAACCTTTCATCCCCTTGTGGTGACTTAAACCTGCTTCCCAAGTGGAAGGTTCATATTCTATCCCTTAGTGGATTATTCCCTCTCTCTTATGTCCTTGACATAAGTAGAGCCACATTGCACTAAGCTCTAGATTCTTTTTACACCTCGAGTTAGGGATAGATTATTTATATTAGTGCTCGTGATCTTTTGGTGTTGTTGATCATTTCGTCAACACACACGCGTTGCTCACACACACCACACCTATGGGCACCCTTTGTTGACCTCATTTTTAGAATGAGCTCTCAACCCCTCCATCTTAGGCATAGGACTTCTCTTAGACTTTAAGAGTTCCTTAGTCTTAAGGCACGTCTAGTGATTAGGTGGACACTCAATATAGCCCTAGAGACTTAGAAGAGTTGGCCATAGGAATAGGTCATGCCTTAGGGTGTTAGGAAAATTTGCCTACCCGTAGCTTTAGCCATTCCTCACCTTCCTTCCTTCAAGTCAAACTCCAAATCTATCTTATTTGATTTTCTCCAAACTCAAATCAATGCCACATGATTGAAATCCATGATTGAAACCCATGAATGAAATTCCTAAGTCCAAATCTTTCTTAAGTCCTTTAAGTTTTCCTTTTAAGGACTTAGCCACAATCATGGTCAAATCAATTCAAATTCATGGGATTTTCTCATAATTCATTTATATTCTCATTTATATTCACATATATAAATGAAATATAAATAATGAATCAAATCAAATCCAAAAATTAAATTCCAAATCTAAAATCCTTCTTAAGTCTTTAATTCTCTCTTAAGGTCTTAGCCAAAATCATGATCAAACCAATTCAAATTCATGGGATTTTCTCATAATTCATATATATTCTCATTTATATTCACATATATAAATGAAATAAAAATTCAAATCAATCAAACTAAATTCAAAAATTCAGACTGCACTAAAAATTTCTTAAGTCATTTAAATCCCTTTTAATGGACTTAGCCTAAATCATGATCAAATCACTCCAAATTCATGAAATTTTTTCATGAACCATTTATATTCTCATTTATATTCATATATATAAATGAAATATAAATTCAAAAAATCAAAACCAATTCCAAAAATCAAACTCAAATCCACTCAAAATCCAACCTAAGCCTTTCAAATCAAAATCTTGAACTTAGCCAAATCAACTTCAAATCAAGCCAAACTCTTGATTTTCCTTCATGATTCAATCAACCCTACAATCATGAAACCAAATATAAATACTAACTTCAATTACTAAATCAAAACCCAGTTCACAAGTCAAACCCCAAATCCATTCATATTCTTCCTTTGAATATGAAATTGTCAAATGAATCAAAACCCATTTGACTTTAAACCACATGTAAATGGATTTATATTCCAATCATAAGTGCATATACAAGTTCAATCAAACTCAAATCAAGCTTTGACCAAGCCATTTGACCCACTTAAGCTCACTTGACCCAACGTGACCTAAAGTACCCTTATGAGCCAAATTCAAATCCTAACTAATTTGGATTAAACCAAACTCACCTACGACTCTCATCATGATCAACAATCATCATGACATGATCAATCAATCAAATTCGATCAAACCAAGTCAAACCTAAGGGTTGACCAAGTCAACACTTAGCCAAAATGAAACCTAACATAACCAAAATCCACCATAATCCAAATTGATTGAAACCATTGATCTAAGTTCATTCATGAACTGTGTTTGAACTTGACTAGGTCAACATTTGAGCCAAACCTAGCCCAATTGGCCTCTTGACCCGAGTTGACCCAACTTGCCCTAAAAAGTCAAAATGTGTCAAAACTTGATCTAAGACAAATTAATTGAAACCAATGAGTCAAGTTCATTCCAAATCACTTGGTGAACTTGACCAAAGCCTCAATTGGCCAACTAGACCTAACTTAGCCCAATTGACCTTAAACCCAACTTGACCTAAAGAGGTCATGTTGAGCCAAATTCAAACTTAACCAAAATTGATTGAAAATAAAGATGTCAATCCACTTCATATGACTAACTAAACCTAAACCTACCCATGACCTAGCTCAAATAGGTCAAATGGGTCAAATTGGTCAACTTGACCCATTTGACCTAAATGAAGTCATATCAGCCAAATTCAAAACTAAAGCAAATTGAATCAAACTAAAGCACAAAAACATTTCAAATGGTCATATGAACTTGACTCAACTTTTGGTTTGACCCAATTTGACCAATTGGTCAACTTGACCCAAGTTGACTCATTTTGGCCTAAATGGGTCAACATGAGCCAAACCATATCAAATGAACTCCAAATCCAATGAAACTTGGCGAAACCCATTTTATCAACATACCCAACATATTCAAATTCAAAAATTAGCCAAATGACCATTCTGCCCCTAAGCCATAGAACAAATTTTGGTCAGATCCATTGGGAATTTGGTCAAGCCCTATTCATATCAAATTGATACCTTCCTCATAGGTCAAGTAAACCCTATGGTGGGTGGTGTACCCAACCCTTTGGGTTTGGGTCAGCCAAAATGGGAGGTTACTAATCCACTCCAAGGCAAAAATTGACTCCATAGTTCAAATTAGCCAATTTGAAAACCTCCCTCCAATTGATTTGAAGCACATGGGAGGTTACTAATCCACTCCTTAGCTCAAACTAACCATGTGCCAACTTCAAATAGCCCAAACATCCCTTTCCAAGTGGTCAATTGGATCAAAATGACATCCATAGCTTCGGTCGTCAAATTTCCATAAGGAGAGATATACTCTACGTAGTTCAATTCAATTGATACATCCTCATTGTCGATTGAGTGTAGAGAGTGTTAGGAGCCATAAGAGAGTAATCCTAAGCTTCCTAGAGGGATTTAGAAAGAGCCATTCTCAATTTTCATCTTTTGAAAATAGGGGAGCTCAACTGATTTCCAAACTTCTTCCACAATACAATCCACTTCAATTCCCTTTATACACTCCCTCAGGGGACCAAATCGAGCTTGCCTAAGCTCTCCCTCAAGTTCCAAAGGTAAGGAGAAGCTCAATTCAATCAAAGTCGCAAAGGAGAGGAGGAGGTGTTGGACCATAAAGCAATCTACATAACCTCAAGAGCTAATTCTTTCACCATAGCTTTGTCTCAACCATACGAAGCTCCTCGAAGGGAATCGAGCACCGGTGATCACCTCCAGTGAGGTATGCCATTTTCTGACCACTAGACTTAAGGGGTGTTGTTCTTTTGTAAAAGAAAGTATCATGGCATGAAAATTCGATAATTGGATAGGATTGTCATTAGTGTATGATGGTGTGTGCAAAATCTTGTCCCAATCCGAGTTCAATCGAGGTCAGATCTTCCCTTGGATCATGGACAATCTCTATTGATCCTCAAGGTAGAACAGAGGGGATCCCGGCCGTCCATCTGTGCATTTTGGATGGACGGCTGAAATTAAATGCACATTTTATATATCGATTTATCTTTCTTAAACTACGGGGTGATTCCTGGCTATTCGATCCTTGATCGAATGGCGGGTATAAAATCACGTCACGCTGCCACGTGCCTACCTTGATGGGATGTTTAAGTTGTGGCTCACAGTGCAACGCGTGTAAGGCACGCTGATTGTCGCCGTCGCATGTCAAGATGTCGGGTTAAAGGGATTAATTAGGTTTTAATTAATTCTAATTAAGCCCTTAAGCTTTAAAAATTCATATCTCCCTAAATAAAAATTAGAAAAAGGATGTGGTAAATTTCTACTGAAAGATAATTCAATCTAGATTATTCTAAAATTTGTCTTAATGGATTTTGAATTATATCTTTTTCTGATTTTACCTTTTATTGAAAATCTTATTTTGCTAATTACTCTTTAAATAATCCTCTGATTAATCCCAAACTAATTGGGTATGTTTTACGGGATGACCTCTGCCTTCCTAATTTTCTTGGGATATATTGAAGGCTTAATTGGGAGAATTGCAAATGCATTTCTTAATTACCCCTTATGTAATTAAGGGTAATTAAGGGTTTGATTAGTGTTTTAATTCCTTATTAAAGTTGATTAAGGTTTGATTTAGTGAATAGGAGGTCTAGGGAATAATTTTGGGGTATTTCCCCTAAGCTATTCCCTAAACCCCCTTTTTCTTTCCTTGATCCTCTCTTAATTAACGATTAATTTATTAATTAATTTCTAAAAATTCTAAAACCTTCCAGAACTTAATTAAGCTACTTTGGGCAGATGGTTTGGTGTTTGAGAGCCTAAGTTCAATTATGGAAATCAAAACCCAACTCATATGTGTGAGGGGTGTTTTGAATTTACTTAAGTTAAACCCCTTAGCTTAATTAACATTTGATCATGAGCCAAATTTCATTAGGACCTTTCTTCCTAGGTGCATTGCAAATTTAAATTCCTTATGAGGTTTTATGTCATCTCATTGGCTCATAATTACTTGGTTAGCTATGCTAAGGTGGTATAGGTAAGGGTTAATTAACATGCTTAATTCATACCTTAACCTAATAAAAATTTAAAATGAATATAATCATCTAAAACTTAAACAAAAATGCCAAACACATCTGGGAATGGGTTAGGAACAGCAAACTCAACTCACCTTTTCAAAATTAAATCAAATTCAAAATCAAACAAAAATCATACTAAATGAACTTTGGTTTACTTTAATCTTTCTTATTTCATAAGAATGCCTTTAAGATTTAATTAAAGTGAATGTGTTTACATGCTTTCATTGCTTTAGTTCTTTCCCCAACATGTTAAATATATATGTCATGTGGTTACATGCATTCATACTTTTCAAAATTCAAGTTTAAAATGAAAATGTTTACTTTATGTCAAATTTGCATGTGTTGGCTAAAGTAAGAATATGAGTTGCTATTATCACTATTAAATTCAAATTATTTTCAAAATATATGAATCAATTATCAAAACTAAAAGTATGTTACTTATATTTTAATTATAAGCTTCCATGTGAGTAAGACATAACGATGCGCTTAGTATAGGTTTTCCTTCTCTTCTCTTTTAGTATTATTTTGAATAGGATTTGGTAAGATGTGTGGTTCATTTGAAAAGAACCTAACACTTGCCTAATTCCATATCCTATTCATTCCTATACTATCACTTAAGAAGGATACCTATGCTTGCACATATAAATTGCATAAACAAAATGAATCAACTAATACAAATTTTTGCATTCTTTCTTTTCCATTCATTTTTGTTGTACACATGTTTGCATTTAAGGAAAGTGGTATATTAGTCTGGACAATCCCAAGGTTGCGAGGCTTTAAGTAGCCCTAAGTAGGTCAAGTACCTTACACCTCTAGTTAACAATGGCACTGTACTCACTTATGCCTTTCCTACTCTAATGTGTGCATGTGAAAATTGGATAAGAAATCCCTTTTCTACTTAAGAAAAATCATGCATCATGAACTTCCAAATTTCTTTAAATGAATCGCATAGCATGTATCATAAAGTGTGTTAAACATTCTCATTTGTGTGTATAGATATGCTTAGGACTCATTCATATGCATGTTATATATGTTGGGAAAGAAATGAAGTGATGTATGTTTTTGTGAATTTGGTTCATTTTATTCAATCTTAAAATGCCTTTCTTTTTGAATGGGCTTGTTTAGAGTTCATCTAAACTTAGGATTGATTAGAACACCTAATAAAAACTTTCACTAAATCAAACCAAAAATATGAATCTACTTTAGAAATTACTTAGGTTTGGGAAGGAAAGAGAAGTTCTCTTCTCTTTCCCTCTCTTTATAACTTAGTAGTTAATGGTAGGACTCATTTGAACCTAATCAAAACAAGAAATAAAATCAACCCAAAACAACTAAGTCACTTAAATGAAACCCTTCCCTAAGTTGAACATGCTTCACACTAAGAAAATTCTAACTTAAAGCCATAGCTAAGCATAGCACACAAACCTCCAAAGCACATATATTTGGCTAAGTCACCACATCTAGCTTTAGGTTAGGGCAGTGTATGGTTTGATTCTTGCTTTTGTTTTGTGATATTTATTTTAGATTGGATGTTAGGATGTATGTGCGTAGAATGAATGGTAGGGTGATCTTAGTCTAACCATTATTTTCTGCATGGGATTGTGCTTAAGGGGGATTGTAATAAATAGAAATATAAATGCTTTTGCTATGCAGGTGCTTATACCCCTAAGCATAATCCAATATGTCAGGTAGACTTAGTCACCAATGTGTGGGGTGATAAGTCCAATATACATGCTTGGGATTTGGTGGTTTGTTTAACTAACCTTTGTTTTGCAGGTGTTAGCTCGATTTACTTCTCCTTTTCATGTAAATTTTGCAATTATGATTTTGGAATGATTGTTATGGGGATTTGGATGAACATTGGTCATAAGATTACATCTTA
This sequence comes from Cymbidium sinense, assembly GCA_021442155.1. Classification (NCBI taxonomy): domain Eukaryota; kingdom Viridiplantae; phylum Streptophyta; class Magnoliopsida; order Asparagales; family Orchidaceae; genus Cymbidium; species Cymbidium sinense. Next base: position 70,025,677 of record CM038214.1, read on the forward strand.
TATACCATATGAAGCCTTGGAGCATCCACCATTCAACCATCCAAAAGGAACCAAAGAAGAAAGATGAAAAGAAGAAGAAAGAAGAAAAGAAGAATGAAGAAATGAAGCTTGAAGACCCCCATAACAATGAATTTCTTGATTAATTATATCTAATTCATTTGTAATCCGGGTTGTATATGGTTAGTGCTCAGCTACACAATTTATTTTTCAGGTTGGTGTGGAGGCACCCAGCCGCACTTGGCCTCTTATTCTTTGTGTGATTAGATCTATAAATTAATTAATGATTTATTTAGCTTGTGCGTTAAGTGGCATCTTTTTTCTAGTTTCTTCGTTGCTTTATGTATGGCCTGGATGTGGATTAGGCTCTTAGGGAAAAATAAATCCTTTACCAAATTTAACAATTCAAAACTAAAAATAAAGAATTCATAACCTCACCTAAAGCTTAGGTTTAAAATCAAGATAAAAGAATTAGCAACCTTTTAGCTGGATGAGTACTTTCTTTTATAACATCATGCACAAATGCATCTTGCTTCACTCTTGATTAGAGGGCTTCCACCTTTGCTAGAGAAACTTGACTTGACCTTTGAGAGCCATAGTGGAAACACACCTCCTCTCTTCTCGCTGATTTTGGCCAATAACTTTTTTCTCATGCATTAGGCATATGAATCCTTTTAACCTGAGTCAAAATGATTGTCCAAAAATGAAAAGAAAATGAAACTTGAATTGCAATAGATTTAGGTCATTTGAAGCATGTCCTTACATGATCTAGTCTCTTTAGGGAGTGAGTCTAAGGACTTAGTCTCTTTCTAAATAAATAATAGCCTAATTATCTTGCATACAACATATGACTTGCCTACATGTATTTAAAATCGTAAGAGGAGTTAGTTGGCAGCCACACAGAGGCAGTTGAAAGTCCAAGTAGTTGGGTGGTTTGTCCCCTTTTGTGGAGACAAACCAAATACTCATTTTCGCCTTAGATTTAGGTTGTGCTTTCGGCTCTCGCCAAAGCTCCCTTGATTAAGGTTCTAAGATTGCTTCTCCTCTTTCTGGGCCATATGCATAATTCTTCACCTACCTAAACCCTAAAACCTCCAACACTAAACCCTAAGCCCTAAACCCCAAATTGATAACCCCAAATCTAAAACCCTAAAAACCCAAAAACATAAACCTAAACTAAATAAAATCTAAAAATAAAATAAATAAATAACCCTAAACTTAAAAAAATTAAAAAAAAATTAAAATCAAAACCTAAACTAAAACCTAAATTTAAACCTAAACCTAAACCTAAAAATAAAATAAAATAAAAAAATTAAAACTAAACTCAAATAAAATAAATAAAAACTTAAACTAAACTAAAAAAATAAAATAAACCTAAAAATTGAAAACCTAAATAAAATAAAAATAAAGTAAACCTAAAATAAAATAAAATAAAATAATATAAAAACTAAATAAAATCCTAGAAATAAATAAAAAATAAAACCTAAACCCTAAACTAAAAAAAAACTAAAACCTAAAATAAATAAAATAAAATAAACCTAAACCTAAACTAAAATAAACTAAATAAAAATAAATAAAACCTAAACCTAAACGTAAAATAAACTAAATCTAAATCCTAAACTAAATAAAATAAAATAAAATAAAAATAAACCTATACCTAAACTAAAAAATAAAACCTAAAAATAAACCTAAACTGAAAATCTAAAACCTAAACCTAAAAATAAAACCCTAAACCATAAAAATAAAAACCTAAACCTAAAAATAAATAATAAAACCTAAACTTAAAAAATAAAATAAAAATAAAACTAAACTAAAAAATAAACATAAAACTTAACCTAAACCCAAAATTAAACTAAAATAAAAATCTAAACTAAAATAAATAAACCAGAAATAAATTAATTAAACTAAATAAAAATAATAATATATACAAAATAAATAAAAAAACAACTAAATAAACCTAAACCTACTAGTTTACTTAATTTAAAAAAAAACCGTAAACCCTAAACTCTAAACTCTAAACCCTAAAGCAAACCCTAAACCCTAAACCCTAAACCTACAACCCTAAACTTACAACCCTAAACCCTAAAACCTAAACCCTAAACCCTATACTACCCCAAACTAACCATAAACCGTAAACCCTAAACCCTAAACCCTAATCCCTAAACCCTAAATTATAAACCCTAAAACCTTAAATATTAAACCCTAAACTAACCCTAAACCCTAAACCCTCAAAACCCTAAACCTTAAACCCTAAACCTTAAACCTTAAACCCAAAATAATAAACAAACTCTAAACCCTAAACTTGAAAATCAGAAACCCTAAATCCTAAAGCCTAAACACTAAACCCTAACCCTAAACCCTAAACCCTAAATCCTAAACCCTAAGTCCCTAAACCCTAAACCTTAAACCCTAAACCTTAAACCTTAAACCCTAAAAACCTAAAACCTAAGCATAAACTAAATAAAACCTAAAAATAAAATAAATAAAATTACCTCAACCTAAATAAAATAAAAAAATAATAAAAATAAAAACCTAAACTAAAACCTAAACCTCAAAATAAAAATAAAATAAAATAAACTAATAAAAATAAACTAAAATAAATAAATAAAAACATAAACTAAACTAAAAACTAAAATAAATCTATATAAAATATAAACTAAACATAAAATAAACCTAAAATAAAATAAAATAAAAACTAATTAAAAACCTAAACCTAAAAAATAAACCTAAAAATAAATAAAAAATCAAACCTAAACTAAAAAAACCTAAACCTAAAATTAAAATAAAATAAATAAAATAAAATAAACTAAATCTAAAATAAAATAAACTAAACTAAAATAAACATAAACTTTAACATAAACCTAAAAAGTTAAACTAAAAGGAAAAACCTAAACTAAAATAAATAAAGCTAAATTAAATAAAGTAAACTAAAAAACATAAGATATAAAGTAAAATAAACAAAAATAAATAAAAAAATAAATTAAATTAACCTAAACATATCAATTTATTTAATTTAAAAAAAAACTAAACCCTAAACCCAAAACCTTAAAACCATAAAACCTCAAATTCTAAACCCTAAACCCTAAATCCTAGACCCTAGATCCTAAAAACCTAAAAATTTAAACCTAAACTAAATAAAATCAAAAAAATAAAATATATGAAAAAACCTAAATCTAAATAAATTAAACAAATAAAATAAAATAAAAACCTAAACTAAAACCTAAACCTAAACTGAAAAATATAATAAAATAAACTAACAAAAATAAACTAAAATAAAATAAATAAAAACCTAAACAAAACTAAAAAATAAAATAAACCTAAGAATTAAAAACCTAAATAAAATAAAAACTGAAGAATGACTGATCCGATCTACTGCTAATGGAACTATGTCTTTATAGTAGAGACGATTCTAATTATCTAAGGATTTTGATTTGCTCTATGCATGCTCATTTTTTAACTACGTCGTCACTTGTGTCTAAGAAAACTTAGTGTGTTACTTGGTTGATGAAATCAAAAAGAAGAAATGTTGAATCTGAATTTGCTCTCTGTTAAAAAAAACCAAAAACCCTAAACCCTAAAACCTAAAACCTATTCCTTAAACCCTAAAACACAAAAACTCTACATCCTAAAACCATAAACCATAAACCCTAAACCTAAAGCCTAAACCCTAAAGCCTAAACCCTAAACCCTAAACCCTAAAACCATAAACCCTAAACACTAAACCCTAAAAACTAAAACCTCAACCTTAAGCCCTAAACATTAAAACCAAAAAAACCCATAAACCTTAAACCATAAACCATAAACCCTAAAAAGCTAAAAACCTAATCCTAAATTAAATAAAACTTAAAAATAAAATAAATAAAAAACCAAAACCAAAATAAAATAAAAAAATAAAATAAAATAAAATAAAAATTTAAACTAAAACCTAAACCTAAACCAAAACCTAAACCTAATAATGAAAATAAAATAAAAAATAAAAACTAAACTAAACTAAAATAAATAAAAACCTAAATTCAACTAAAAATAAAATACCTAAATAAAATAAAAACTAAACCTAAAATAAAAATAAACTAACCTAAAATAAAATAAAATAAAAACTAAATAAAAACCAAAACCTAAAAATAAATAAAAAATAAAACCTAAACCCTATACTAAAAAAAGAAGAAAAAACCTAAACCTAAAATAAAAAAAATAAACCTAAACCTAAATGAAATTAAACTAAAGTAAAATAAATAAAACCTAAATCTATACCTAAACTAAACTAAACCTAAACCTAAACCTAAACTAAATAAAATAAAATGAACTAAAATTAAACCGAAACCTAAACTAAAAAATAAAATAACTAAAATAAAAACCTAAAACATAAACCTAAACCTGAAAAAAAAAATCAAACCTAAACCTAAAAAATAAAATAAAAAATAAAGCTAAACTAAAATAATAAACATAAACCTAAACCTAAACCTAAAAAATAAACCTAAATCAAAATAAAAAATAAAATAAACTAAAAGAATAAATAAATAAATAAACCTAATTTACTTATTTTTAAAAAATTAAAATAAATAAAATAAATAAAAACCCTAACTAAACCTAAAAAAGCTAAACCCTAAACCCTAAAACCCTAAATCCTAAACCCTAAACCCTAAAATCTTAAACCTAAAACCCTAAACCATAAACCCTAAACCCTAAACCCTAAATTGTAAACACTAAACCCTAAACCCTAAACTCAAACCCTAACCCTAAACCCTAAATCCTAATCCATAAACATTAAACCCTAAACCCTAAATGTTAAACCTTAAACCCTAAACTCTAACCCTAACCTTAAACCATAATCCCTAAATCCTAATCCCCAAAATGCTAAATCCTAAACCCTAAACTAACCATAAACACTAAACATTAAACCCTAAAAACCCTAAACCCTAAACCTTAAACCCTAAACCCTAACCTAAACTTAAACCTAAAGTTTAAAGAAAAACTCTTTAAACCCTAAACCCTAACCCTAAACCCTAAACCCTAAACCCTAAAACCCTAAACCCTAAACCCTAAACTCTAAACCCAAAACCCTAAACCCTAAAAACCTAAAAACTTAAACCTAAACTAAATAAAACCAAAAATAAAAAATAAATAAATAAACCTAAACTTAAATAAAATAAAAACCTAAACTAAAACCTAAACCTCAAAATAAAATAAAAAAATAAACTAAAATAAAATAAATAATAACCTAAACTAAACTAAAAATAAAATAATGGTAAGAATAAAAAACCTATACAAAATAAAAATTAAATGTAAAATAAACCTAAAATAAACATAAAATAAAGTGAAATAAACACTAAATTAAAACCTAAAAATAAATAAAAAATAAAACCAAAACCCTAAACTAAAAAAAAACCTAAACCTAAAATAAGAATAAAATAAACAAAATAAAATTATCTAAATCTAAAATAAAATAAACTAAACTAAAATAAAGAAAACATAAACTTATACCTAAAGTAAACAAAACCTAAACCTAAAAATGAAATAAATAAAAAATAAACCTAAACCTAAAAATTAACCTTAAATAAAAACCTAAAACCAAAACTTACAAAAATAAAATAAAAACCTAAACCTAAACCTAAAAATAAAAAATAAAACCGAAACATAAAAAATAAAACCTAAAATATAAATCCTGCACTATAATAAATAAACCTAAATAAATAAACTAAACTAAATCAAAATAAAAAGTAAGCATAAATAAAAATATAAAAATAAACTAAAATAAATAAAAAATAAACTAAATAAAGATAAACCGACTGATTTACTTAATTTAAAAAAGAACCCTAAACCCTAAGCTAACCCTAAACCCTAAACCCTAAACCCAAAAAAACTAAAAATCTAAACCTAAACAAAATAAAATAAAAAATATAAAATATAAAAAAGCCTAAACCTAAATAAAATAAGAAAATTAAATAAAATAAAAACCTACCTAAACCTAAACCTAAAAATAAAATAAAATAAACCAATAAAAATAAATAAAATAAAATAAATGAAAACCTAAATTGAACTAAAAAAATAAAATAAACCTAAGGCTAAAAAAATTAAACAAAATAAAAATTGAAGTCGAAATCTTATTTATGGTTTGCTGATGGAATTGTCTTTACAGTAGAGATGGTTCTAGTTATCTAAGGTTGTTGGTTTGCTCTATGCATGCTCATCTTTTATCCATGTCGTCACATATGTCTTAGAAAACTTGCTGTGTTACTTCGTCGATGAAGTCGAAAAGAAGAAATGTTGATACTGAATTTACTCTCTATTAAAAAAAAACTAGAAACCCTTATTTAAAATCTGAACCTTAGACTAAAACTAGAACCCTAAACTAAATCGTAAACCCTAAACCTAAAACTTAAATCCTAAACTTTAAATCTTAAACCCTAAAACACTAAACCTTAAACCCTAAACCTAAAACCTAAACCCTAAACTTTAAATCCTAAACACAAAAAACCCTAAATCCTAAACCATAAACCCTAAAACCTTAAAGCCTAAACCCTAAACCCTAAACCCAAAACCCTAAACCTTAAACCCAAAAAAAGCCCCTAAACACTAAACTCGAAACCCTAAACTGTACACCTTAAACCCAAACCCTAAACCCTAAACCCTAAAACCTAAACCCTAAACCCTAAACCTTAAACACAAAAAAGCTCCTAAACCCTAAACCCTAAACCCGAAACTAACCCTAAACCCTAAACCATAAACCCTAAAAAGCTAAGAACCTAATCCTAAACAAAATAAAACCTAAAAATAAAATAATTAAAAAAACCTAAATAAAATAAAATTGAAGAATAAAATAAAATAAAAACATAAACTAAAACCTAAACCTAAACCAAAACCTAAAAATAAAATAAAAAATAAATAAATACTAAACTAAAATAAAATAAAATTAAAACTAAATAAAAACCTAAACCTAGAAAATATACCTAAAAATAAATTAAAAATAAAACCTAAAACCTAAACTAAAAAAAAACTAAACCTAAAATAAAAATAAAATAAACCTAACCTAAAATAAACTAAACTAAACCTAAACCTAAACCTAAACTAAATAAAATAATCTAAAAGAAAACCTAAACCTAAACTTAAAAATAAAACCTAAATGTAAACCTAAAATAAAAAATTAAGTCCTAAACACAAAAATAAAACTTTAACCTAAACCTAAAAATAAAAAATAAAATTTAAACCTAAAAAATAAAATTAAAATAAAACTAAACTAAAAAATAAACATAAACTTAACCTAAAAAATACTAATTTAAAAAAACCTAAACTAAAATAAATAAACCTAAAATAAATAAACTAAACAAAATAAAAATAAAAATAAACCTAAATCAAAATAAAAATAAACTAAAATAAATTAAAAATAAATAAAACAAGCCTAAACCTTTTAGTTTACTTAATTTAAAAAAAAATAAAAAAGTTAAAAAAGTTAAAAAAATTAAAAAACCTAACCCTAAAACCGTAAACCCTAAACCCTAAACATTAAACCCTAAACCCTAAACTCTAAAGTCCTAAACCTTAAACCCTAAACCCTAAACCCTAAACCTTTAACCTTAAACCTTAAAAAATCTTAAACCCTAAATCCTAAATGCTAAACCCTAAACCATAAAACCTATAAACTCTAACTTAAACCTAAACCTTAAAAACAAAAACTTAAACAACTAAACCTAAACCTAAACCCTAAAACTAAACTAACCAAACTAAACACTAAAGTTTTAAAGTTTAAAACCTAACAAACCTAAACCTAAACCTAAACCCTAAACCTAAACCTAAAACCCTAAACCTTAAACCATAAACCCTAAAAAAAAACTATCCTAAAACCTAAAACCTAAAACATCTAAACCTAAACAAAATAAAATCTAAAAATAAAATAAATAAATAAACCTAAACCTAAATAAAATAAAAAATAAAAAAATAAAAACCTAAAGTAAAACCTAAACCTAAAAGTAAAAAAAACTAAAAAAATAAACTAAAATAAAATAAATAATAACCTAAACTAAACTAAAAAATAAAATAAACCTAAGAATAAAAAACCTATATAAAATAAAAAATAAATTTAAAATAAAAATAAAATAAACCTAAAATAAAATAAAATAAAAACCTAAACATATAAAATAAACCTAAAATTGAAACCTAAACCCTAAACCAGAAAAAAAGCTAAACCTAAAACTAAAATAAATTAAACTAAATTAAAATAAATAAAACTTATACCTAAACCTAAAGAAAGCTAAATCTAAACTTAAACTCAAAATAAACCTAATCCTAAAAAAAAACCTAAAAATTAACCTAAATCCAAAACCTTCAGAATTAAAATAAAAACCTTAACCTTAACCTAAAAATTAAAAATAAAACCTAAACCTAAAAAATAAAATAAAAATTAAACTCAACCAATAAATAAACCTAAACTAAACCTATAAAATAAAATGAAATAAAAACCAAAACTAAAATAAATAAACCCAAATAAATAAACTAAACAAAATAAAAATAAAAATAAACATAAATATAAAATAAAAAAATAAACTAAAATAAATAAAAAATAACCTAAATAAACCTAAACTTACTAGTTTACTTAATTAAAAAAAATCCCTAATCACTTAGCTAACCATAAGCCCTAAAAATTAATCCCTAAAAATCCTAAACGCTAAAGCCTAAACACTAAACCGTGAAACCTAAACCATAAACCCTATCCCTAAACGTCAAACCCTAAAACCCTAATCCCTAACCCCTAAACCCTAAACCCTAAACCCTAAATCTTAAACCCTAAAAACCTAAAACCTAAACCTAAACTAAATAAAACTAAAAAATAAAATATATAAAAAAATCTTAAACCTAAATAAAATAAAAAATAAAGTAAAATAAAAACCTAAACTAAAACCTAAACCTAAACCCAAATATAAAATAAAATAAACTAATATAAATAAAATAAAATTTGAAGAACAGTCGATCCAATCTACTGCTTATGGAACTATCTTTATAGTAGAGACGGTTCTAGTTATCTATGGTTTTCAAGTTTCTCTATCCATGCTCATTTTTATCTATGTCATCGCTTATGTCATAGAAAACTTGGTGTGTTACATCATTGATGAAATCGAAAAGAAGAAATGTTGAACATGAATTTACTCTCTGTTGAAAAAAACCAAAAACCAAAAACCCTAAACTAAAATCTGAACCCCAAACTAAAACCTGAACCTTAAACCAAAAACCTAAACCCTAAACCCTAAACCCTAAACCCTAAACCCTAAACCATAAAATCCTAAACCCTAAACCTAAAATATAAACCCTAAACCCTAAAAGCCCTAAATCCTAAACCCTAAACCCTAAACCCTAAATCCTAAAACCTTAAAGCCTAAACCCTAAACCTAAAAACCTAAACCCTAAACCCAAAATCTGAAACCCAAAAAAATCCCCTAAACACTAAGCCCTAAAAAGCAAAAAAGTTAATCCTATACTAAATAAAACCTAAAAATAAAATAAATAAAAAAACCTAAACCAAAATAAAATTAAAAATTAAAATAAAATAAAAACATAAGCTACAACCTAAAGCTAAACCTAAACCTAAAAAAATAAAATAAAAAATAAAACTAAAAATAAATAAATAAATAAAAACCTAAACTAAACAAAAAAAATAAAAAACCTAAAAAAAATAAAAACTAAACCAAAAATAAACATAAAATAAACCTAAAATAAATTAAAATAAAAACTAAATAAAAATCTAAACCTAAAAAAATAAACCTAAAAAGAAAACCTAAATAAAAAAATAAAAAATAAAAACTAAACTCAAAACTAAAAAAACCTAATTGTAAAATAAAAAAATAAACCTAAACCTAAACTAAAATAAATAAAACTTAAACCTAAACCTAAAATAAACTAAACCTAAACCTAAAACTAAACTAAATAAAATAAAATAAACTAAAAATAAAGCTAAACCTAAATAAAAAATAAAATCTAAAAATAAATCTAAAATAAAAACTTAAAACATAAACCTAAAAAAAGAAATAAAAACTTAAACGTAAACCTAAAAATGAAAAATAAAACCAAAACCTAAAAAATAAAATAAAAATAAAACTGAACAAAAACTAAACCTAAACCTAAGAAATAAACTAAAATAAAAAATTGAAACTTAAATAAATAAAACTAAAATAAATAAACTAAACTAAATAAAAGTTAAAATTGACATAAATAAAAATAAGAAATAAAATAAACTAAAATAAAAAAAATAAACTAAATATACCTAAACCTACAAGTTTAATTAATTTTAAAAATATATAAATTAAAAAAATTAAAAAAAATTAAAAAAACCCTAACCCTAAAATAAACCCTAAATCCTAAACACTAATGCCTAAACTTATAACCCTAAACCCTAAACCCTAAAACACTAAAGACTAAACCCTAAACCGTAAATCCTAAAACCATAAACCCTAAACTATAAACCTTAAACCTTAAATCCTGCAATCCTAAACTCTAAACCCTAAACACTAAACCCTAAATCATAAACCCTAAACCCTAAAAACTTAAAAACCTAACCCTAAATTAAATAAAACCTAAAAAGAAAATAAATATAAAAACCTTAACCTAAATAAAATAAAATAAAATAAAACCTATACTAAAACCTAAACCTAAACCTAAACATAACCTAAACCTAAATATAAAATAAAATAGAAACTAAAAACTAAAGTAAAGTAAAATAAAGAAAAACCTAAATTAAACTAAAAAAATTAAAATAAACCTACAAATAAAAAAACCTAAATAAAATAAAACCTAAATGTAAAATAAAAAGCAAAATTAAATAAAAACCTAAACCTAAGAAAATAAATCAAAAAATAAACCCTAAAAAGAAATAAGAAATAAAATATAAACCCTAAACTAAAAATAAAACCTAAACCTAAAATAAAAAAATAAAATAAACCTAAAGCAAAATAAACAAAACGAAAATAAAAAAACTATAAATCTAAACCTTAAATAAACTAAACCTAAACCCTAAACTAAATAAAATAAAATAAACCTAAACTTAAACTAAAAGATAAAACCTAAAAATAAACCTAAAATAAAAACCAAAAACATAAACCTAAGAAAATAATATAAAAACCTAGACCTAAACCTAAAAATAAAAAATAAAACCTAAACCTAAAAAATAAAATAAATTTCAAAATAAACTAAAAAGTACCCATAAACCTAAACCTAAACCTAAAAAATAAACTAAAATAAAAAACCCAAACAAAAATAAATAAACCTTAAATGAATAAACAAAATTAAATAAAAATTAAAAAATAAACCAAAATAAAAATAATAAATAAAATAAACTAAAATAAATAATAAATAAACTAAATAAACTTAAATCTATTAGTTTACTTAATTTTTTAAAAAAAACCTAAACCTTAAACCCTAAACCCTAAAACCCTAAACCCTAAACCCTAAACCTTAAACCCTAAACCCTAAACCCTACCTAAACCTTAAAAATCTAAAAACCTAAACCTAAACTAAATAAAACCTAAAAATAAAATAAATAAATAAACTTAAACATAAATAAAATAAAAATATAAAATAAAATAAAAACCTAAACTAAAACCTAAACTAAAACCTAAACCTAAACCTAAAAATAAAATAAAAAATAAAATAAAAAATTAATTAAAATAAAATAAATAAAAACCTAAACTAAACTAAACAACGAAATGAAAATAAAAATAAAAAATCTAAATAAAATAAAATCGAAACGTAAAATAAAAATAAAATAAACCTATAATAAAATAAAATAAAAAATAAGTAAAAACCTAAACCTCAAAAAATAATCCTAAAAATAAAACCTATAAATAAATAAAAAATAAAACCTAAACCCTAAACTAAAAAAAAAACCTAAACCAAAAATAAACAAAATAAATAAACCAAAACTAAAACTAAAATAAATAAAACCTAAATGTAAACCTAAAGTGAACTAAACCTAAATCAAAACTAAATAAAATAAAATAAAGAATAAACCTAAACCTAAACTAAAAAATAAAACCTAAAAATAAACTTAAAATAAAAACCTAAAACCTAAACATAAACCTAAAAATAAAAAATAAAACCTAAACCTATAAAATAAAATAAAAATAAAACTAAACTAAAAAAACCTAAACCTAAACCTAAACCTAAACCTAAAAAATAAACTAAAATAAAAAACCTAAACTAAAATAAATAAACTAAACAAAATTAAAATGAAAAAATTATCCTAAATAAAAATAAAAAATAAAGTAAATTAAAATAAATAAAGAATAAACTAAGAAAACCTAAACCTATCGGTTTACTTAATTTTTTTTTTAAAAAAAACCATAAACCCTAAACCTACAACCCTATACCCTAAACCCTAAACCTACAAACCTAAACCCTAAACCCTAAACCTTACACCCTAAAAAACCCTAAACCCTAAACCCAAAACCTAAACACTAAACCATAAAAGCGTAAACCCTAAACCATAAACCCCAAACCCTAAACCTAAACTTATTGTAACTAAATAAATTAAAAAGTATACTTAAACCCAAAAAGCTAATAAACCTAAACCTAAACCTAAACCTAAACCCTAAGAATGGGCCGAACCTTGACGGCAGGAACATCAATGTGAACAAGGCTCAATCTAGATTTAGTGATGGAGGGGAAGGCAGAGGTGGCGGTTATCGCAGTGGTGGTGGGGGATCTGGAGAGGCTGGTGTGGATATGGAGGTGGTGGTTGGAGTAGTGTTGCTTATGGAGGTGGGAGGAGCTACAGAGGTTATAGTCGTCATGGTGGTAGAGGGAGAGATCGGGGATATGATATTGGATCCCGCTACTCGAGAGGCCAGGGTGGTTCTGATGGGAATTGGAGAAACTAAAGAATGGCCAATCCGATCTGTTGCTTATGGAACTGTGTCTTTATAGTAGAGAAGGTTTTAGTTATCTAGGGTTTTTGATTTGCTATGTATGTGCTCATTTTTTATCTATGTTGTCGCTTGTATCTTAGAAAACTTGGTGTGTTACTTGGTTGATGAAATTGAAAAGAAGATATGTTGAATCTGAATTTGTTCTCTTTAAAAAAAAAAACCCTAAACCCTAAACTAATACATGAACCCAAAACCTAAAACCTAAACCCTAAACCCTAAACCGTGGACACTAAAATTGCTAAACCATAAACCCTAAACCTTGAACCAAAAAAAAAAATCTTAAACACTAATCCCTAAACCCTAAACCCCTAAAAAGCTATAAAACTAAACCTAAACTAAATAAAACTTTAAAAATAAAATAAATAAAGAACCTAAACTAAAATAAAATAAATAAATAAAATAAAATAAAAACATAAACTAGAACCTTAACCTAAACCTAAACCTAAAAAGAAAACAAAATAATTAATAATAACTAAAATAAAATAAAATAAATAAAAATATAAAGTAAACTAAAAAATAAAAAACCTAAATAAAATAAAAACTAAACCTAAAATAATAATAAAATAAACTTAAAATAAAATAAAATAAAAACTAAATAAAAACCTAAACCTAAAAAATAAATCTAAAAAGGATACATAAAAATAAATAAAAATAAAACCTAAACCATATACTAAAAAAATCCTAAACTTAAAATAAAAATAAAATAAACCTAAACCTAAACTAAAATAAATAAAACTAAATTAATAAACCTAAACCTAAAATAAATTAAACATAAAATAAACTAAAAATAAACTTAAACCTAAATTAAAAAATAAAACCTAAAAATAAACCTAAAATAAAAACCTAAAACCTAAACTAAAAAAATAAAATAAAAATAAAACTAAACAAAAAAATAAACCTAAACCTAAACATAAACTTAAAAGATAAACTAAAATAAAAAATCTAACCTACAATAAATAAAACTAAAATAAATAAACCAAACAACATAAAAATTACAATGAACCTAAATAAAATAAAAAATAAAATAAACTAAAATAAATAAATAAAATAAACTAAACCTAAACCTACCAGTTTACTTAATTTTGAAAAAATAAAAAATAAAAATAAACCCTAACCTTAAACCCTAAACCCTAAAACTAACCCTAAATCCTAAACCCTAAACCCTAAACCCTAAACGATAAAACCCTAAACCCTAAACCCTAAAACCCTAAACCCTAAACACTAAACCATAAACTCTAAATCATAAACCATAAATCCTAAGCCCTAAAAACCTAAAAATAAAATAAAAAAACTAAAATAAAATAAAAACCTAAACGAGAACCTAAACCTAAACTTAAAGCAAAACCTAAACATAAACCTAATAATAATAAAAAATTTTAAAAAAACTAAGCTAAAGTAAAATGAATAAAACCTAAACTAAACAAAAAAAATAAAATAAACCTAAAAAATAAAAAACCTAAATAAAATAAAACTTAAACGTAAAATATAAATAAAATACAGATAAAGTAAAATAAAATAAAAACTAAATAAAAATCTTAACCTAAAAATTAAACCTAAAAGTAAAACCTAAAAATATATATAAAATGAATCCTAAACCCTAAACTAAAAAAAAATCTAAACTTAAAATAAAAATAAAATAAATAAAATAAAAAAACTTGAACCTAAACTAAAGTAAACTAAACTAAACTAAATATAACCTAAACCTAAACCTAAAAAAAATAAAACCTAAACCCTAAACTAAATCAAACAAAATAAACTAAAAATAAACCTAAAGCTAAAATAAAAAATAAAAAGTAAAAATAAACCTTAAATAAAAATCTATAATGTAAACTTAAAAACTAAAATAAAAACCTAAACCTAAACCTAAAAATAAAAAATAAAACCTAAACCTAAAAATAAAAAAATAAAACCTAAACCTAAAAAATAAAATCAAAATAAAACTAAACTAAAAAATAAACATAAACCTAAACCTAAACCTAAAAAATAAACTAAACTAAAAAGCGTAAACAAAAATAACTAAACATAAATTAAATAAACTAAACTAAATAAAAATAAAAAATAAACGTAAACAAATATATAAAATAATCTAAATAAACCAAAACTTACTGGTTTACTTAATTATTTTTTTAAAAGAAAACCTAAACCCTAAACCCTAAACAATAAACATTAAATCCTAAACCCAAAACACTAAACACTAAATCCTAAACCCCCTACACCTACAACCCTAAACCATAAACCTTAAATCTTAAACCATAAACCCTAAACCATAAACCCTAAACCTTAAACCCTAAACCCTAAACCCTAACCCTAAACCCTAAACCCTAAACCCTAAACCCTAAACCTTAAAACTTAAACCTTAAACCCTAAACTAACCCTAAACCCTAAACCCTAAACCTTAAACCCTAAAGCCTAAAGCCTAAACCATAATCTAACCCTAAACCCTAAGGTAACCCTAAACCATAAACAGTAAGCTCTAAACCCTAAACCCTAAAAACCTTAAACCCTAAAGCTTAAACACTAAGCCTAACCCTAACCCTAAACCCTAAACCGTAAAACCCTAAACCCTAAACCCCAAAAACCTAATAATCTAAGCTTAAATTTAATAAAACATAAAAATAAAATAAATAAATAAAAATTGAAACCTAAATAAAATAAAAATATAAAATAAAAGAAAACCTAAACCTAAACCTCAAAATAAAATAAAATTAAATAAAACTAAAATAAAATAAATAAAAACCTAAACTAAACTAAAAGAATAAAATAAACCTAAGAATAAAAACCTAAATAAAATAAAAACCAAACATAAAAGATAAATCTAAAATAAAATAAAATTAAAACTAAATAAAAACCTAAACTTAAAAAATAAACCTAAACCATAACTAAAAAAAACATAAACATAAAATAAAAATAAAATAAACAATATCAAATAAACCTAAACCTAAACTAAAATAAACTAAACTAAAATATATAAAACCTAAACCTAAACTTAAACTAAATAAAATAAAAGAAACTAAAAATAAACCTAAACCTAAACCAAAAAATAAAACCTAAAAATAAACCTAAAACCTAAACCTAAAAAAATAAAATAAAAACCTAAACCTAAACCTAAAAATAAAAAATAAAACTCAACTCAAAAATAAACCTTAACCTAAACCTAAAAATAAACTAAAATAAAAAACCTAAACTAGAATAAATAAACTAAACTAAATAAAAAAATAAACCTAAATAGAAAAAATAAAGTAAACTAAAATAAATAAAAAAATAAATGAAATATACTAAATAAACTTAAACATATCGATTTACTTAATTTAAAAATAAAACATTAAACCCTAAATCGTAAACCATAAACCCTAAACGCTGCGCACTAAACCCTAAACTATAATCCAAAACCCTAAACCCTACACCGTAAACCCTAAAAAACCCTAAACCCTAACCTTAAACCCTAAACCCCAAACCATAAACCTAAACTAAAAGTAACTAAATAAATTACAAAATTAACCTAATAAACATAAACATAAACCTAAACCCTAAGAATGGGCAGAACCTTAACGGCGGAACATCACCATCAAGGCCTAGATCTAATGGAGGCAAAGTGAGGCTATGGTTATTAGAAGCAGTGAGGGATATGGAGGTTCTGATATGGTGGTGGAATGAGATTGAGGGAACACAGTGGTGGAGAGAGATCAAATGATGGTGAGATAGAACTAAGCTAAATAAAAAACTAAAATAAATAAACCTAAAATAAACTAAAGTTAAACCTAAACCTAAACTAAATAAAATAAAATAACCTAAAAATAAAACTAAAACTGAACTAAAAAATAAAACTTAAAATAATTCTAAAATAAACACCTAAAACCTAAATCTAAAAAAAAAAAAATCAAAACCTAAACCAAAAACTAAAAATAAAAAATAAAACCAAAACCTAAGAAATAAAATAAAAATAAAACTAAACTAAAAGATAAACCTAAACCTAAAAAATAAACTAAAATAAAAAACCTAAACTAAAATAAATAAATTGAATTAAATAAAAAATAAACCTAAATCAAATTAAAAACTAAAATAAACTAAAATAAACAAAAAAATAAACCTAAATCAACTAGTTTACTTAATTTAAAAAATTAAAAAAAATAAGAAAACCTAAGCCTAAACTCTAAACCATAAACCCTAAACCCTAGAACTAACCTTAAACCCTAAACCTTATAACCTTAAATCTTAAAATCCAAACCCTAAACCATAAACCCTAAAAACCTAGAAACCTAAACCTAAACTGAAAAAACCCTAAAAATAAAATAAATAAACAAACCTAAAACAAAATAAAATAAAATAAAAACATAAACTAAAACCTAAACCAAAACCAAAACCTAAAAAGAAAATAAAATATTTAATAAAAACTAAACTAAAATAATGAAATAAAAACCTAAACTAAACAAAAAAAATAAAAACTAAACCTAAAATAAAAAAAAAAGTAAACTAAATAAAAAAACCTAAAAATTAAACCTAAAAAACTTTAAAAAATGAACCTAAACCCTAAACTACAAAAAAAACTTAAACAAAACATAAAAATAAAATAAACCTAAACCTAAACTAAAATAAACTAAACTAAAATAAATAAAACTTAATCCTAAACCTAAAATAAACTAAGCCTAAACCTAAACTAAAAAATAAAACCTAAAATAAAAACCTAAAACCTAAACCCAAAAAAATAAAATAAAAAGCTAAACCTAAGCCTAAAAGTAAAAAATAAAACATAAACCTAAAAAATAAAATAAAATAAAACTAAACTAAAAATTAAACCTAAAAATAAACCTAAACTTTAAAAATAAACTAAAATAAAGCAACCTAAACTAAATAAACTGAACTAAATAAACATTAAAATAAAACAAAATAAACATAAAAAGATAATAAACTATGAAAAATAAAAAAATTAAACCCTATACCCTAAACCCTAAAACTAATCCTACACTCTTAACCCTAAACCCTAAACCCTAAACCCTAAACCAATAACCCTACACATACAACCCTAAACCCTAAACCCTAAACGCTAAACCCTAAACCCTAAACCTTAAAACCCTAAACCCTAAACTC
Source organism: Cymbidium sinense (assembly GCA_021442155.1). NCBI lineage: Eukaryota > Viridiplantae > Streptophyta > Magnoliopsida > Asparagales > Orchidaceae > Cymbidium > Cymbidium sinense. The sequence goes on from CM038214.1 coordinate 70,043,667, forward strand.
TAAACTAACCCTAAACCTTAAAACCTAATAAACCTAAACCCTAAGAATGGGCAGAACCTTGATGATAGGGACATCACCGTGAATCAGGCTGTGGTTATCACATTGGTGGTGGGGGATCTGGAGGAGCAGGAGGATATGGAAGTGGTGGTGAGCAAAGGGTGAAGAGGGAGAAGGTTATAGCTGGTGGTGGTGGAGGGAGAGATCGTGCATATGATTATGGATCTCGCTACTGAGAGGCTGTGGTGGTTTTGATGGGAACCGAGAAACTCAATAATGGCTCATCCGACTGTTGCTTATGGAACTGCAGGCTCACAAAGTAGAGATGATTCTAGTTATCTAGGGCTTTTGATTTGCTCTATGCATGCTCATTTTAATCTACATCGTCGCTTATGTCTTAGAAAACTTGGTGTGTTACTTGGCAGATTAAATCCAAAAGAAGAAATGTTGAATATGAATTTGTTCACTTTTAAAAAAAAAACTAAACTTAAATTTAAAAATAAACCTAAAATAAAAACCTAAACCTAATCCTATAAAAATAAAATAAGAACCTAAACCTGAACCTAAAAATAAAAAATAAACCTTGAACCTAAAAAATAAAATTAAAAAAAATAAACAAACAATAAACCTAAACCTAAACTAAAATAAATAAACCTAAAATAATTAAACTAAACTAAAAAAAATAAAAATAAACCTAAATAAAAATAAATAATAAAATAAAATAAAATAAATAAAAAATAAACTAAATAAACATAAACCTACCAGTTTACTTAACTTAAAAAAATAAAAATAAATAAAATCCTAACCTTAAATAGTAAAACTAACCGTAAAGCCTAAACCTAAACCCTAAACCTAAACCCTAAACCTAAACCCTAAAATCCTAAACTCTAAACTCTAAACACTAAACCCTAAACCCTATACCATGAAACCCTAAACCCTAAACCCTAAACCCTAAACTCAAAACCCTAAAGCCTAAACCTTAAAACCTACAACCCTCAATCCTAAACCCTAAACCCTAAACCCTAAATCCTAAACCCTAAAAACCTAAAAACTTAAACCTAAATTAAATAAAACCTAAAAATAAAATAAATAAAAAACCTAGACCAAAATAAAATAAAATAAAAACATAAACTAAAACCTAAACCTAAACCTAAACTTAAAAAAAATTAATATGACTAATAAAAACTTAACTAAAATAAAATAAATAAAAACTGAAACTAAACTAAAAAATAAAAATATAAATAAAATAAAAACTAAAGCTAAAATAAAAAAAATTAAACTAAATAAAAAAACCTAAGCCTAAGAAATAAACCTAAAAACAAAAACTTAAAAATAAATATAAAAAAAACCTAAAGCTTAAACTAAAAAAACAAAAATAAAATAAACCTAAACCTAAATTAAAATAAATTAAACTAAAATAAATAAAACCTAAACCTAAACCTAAACCTAAACTAAATAAAAAAATAAACTAAAAATAAACCTAAACCTAAACTAAAATATAAAACATAAAAATTAACATAAAATAAAATTCGAAAACATAAACAATAAAATAAAATAAAAACCTAAGCCAAAACCTAAAAATAAAATATAAAACCTAAACCCGAAAAATAAAATAAAAATAAACATAAACCTAAACCTAAACCTAAAAAATAAACTAAAATAACCCAACCTAAAATAAATAAACCAAACTAAATAAACATCAAAATAAAGCCAAATAAAAATAAAAATATAATAAATTCAAAAAATTAAAAAATAAATTATATAAACAAAAACTTACTAGTTTACTAAATTTTAAAAAATAAAAAATAAAAAATAAAAAGTAAATAAATAATAAATAAAAAAACCCTAACCCTAAACCATAAATCTAACCCTAAACCCTTAACCCTAAAGCCTTATCCCTAAACCCTAAACCTAGGACACGAAACACTAAAACCTAAAACCCAAACCCTAAACCATAAACCCTAAACCTTAAACCCTAAACCCTAAACCCTAAAATCCTAAAAACCTAAAAACCTAAACCTAAAAGAAATAAAACTAGAAAATAAAATAAATAAATAAATCCTAAATATAAATAAAATAAAATAAAATAAAATAAAACCTAATCTAAAACCTAAACCTAAACCTAAACCTAAACATAAACCTAAAAATTAAATAAAAATAAAAACTATACAAAAATAAAATAAATAAAAACCTAAACTAAACTAAAAAAAGAAAATAAACCTAAAAACAAAAAAACCTAAACATAAAATAAAAATAAAATAAATCAAAAATAAAATAAACCTAAACCTAAAAATAAATAAAAAATAAAACCTAAACCCTAAAATAAAAATAATAAACCTAAAATATAGAAAATAAAATAAACCTAAACCTAAACTAAAATAAACTAAACTAAAATTAAAAAAATCTAAACCTAAACCTAAAATAAAATAATCCAAAACCCTAAACAAAGTAAAATAAAATAAACTAAAAACAAGCCTAAAAAGAAACTAAAAAATAAAACCTAAAAATAACCCTAAAATAAAAACTTAAAACCTAAACCTAGAAAAATAAAATAAAAACTAAAACCTAAACCTGAAAATAAAAAATAAAACCTAAACCTAAAAAATAAAGTATAAATAAAACTAAACTAAAAAATAAACATAAACTTAAACCTAAATTTAAAAAATAAACTAAAATAAAAATCCTAAACTAAATTAATTAAAAATAGAAAATAAACATAAATAAAAATATAAAATAAACTAAATAAACCTAAACCTACCAATTTAATTTAATTTAAAAAAAAGAACTAAACCTAAACCAGAAACACTAACCTAAACCCTAAACCCCAAACATTAAACTAAACCCTGACCTAAACTTAAACCATAAACCCTAAACCTAAGCTCAACCTAAACTAAACCAAACTAAATAAACTAAATCCTAAACACTACCCTAACCCTAAACCCTAAAGCATAAACCCTAAAACCCTAAACCTTAAACCCTAAACTAACCATAAACCCTAAAAACCCTAAATTGTAAAGCCTAAACCCTAAACCATAAACCTCCAAATCTAATCAAACCCAACCTAAACCTAAACCCTAACTCAAAACCTAAACTAAAGCTAAACTCTAAGAACCTAAACCCATAAAACCTAAATAAAACCCTAAACCTAACCTAAACCATAAACCCTAAAAACCTAAAAACCAAAACCTAAACTTAATAAAATTTAAAAATAAAATAAATAAAAAAACCTAAACCTAAAGAAAATATAAAAATCATATAAAATAAAAACCTAAACTAAAACTTAAACCTAAACCTAAAAATAGAAGAAAATTAAAACTAAACTAAAATAAAATAAATCAAAACCTAAACTAAATTAAAAAATCAAATAAACTTAAAAAAAAAAACTTAAATAAAATAAAAACTAAACGTAAAATAAAAAGAAAATAAAACTAAAAAAATAAAATAAGAACTAAATAAAAACCTAAACCTAAAAAAAACATAAGAAAAACCTAAAAATAAATAAAAGATAAAACATAAAGCCTAAACCAAAAAAACCTAAACCTAAAATAAATAAAACAAAATAAACCTAAAACTAAACTAAAATAAACTAAACTAAAAGAAATAAATCCTGAACCTAAACCTAAAAAAATAAACTAAAATAAAACCTAAAACCTAAACCTAAATAAATAAAATAAAAACTTAAACCTAAAACTAAAAATTAAAAATAACTCTTAAACCTAAAAAATAAAATAAAAATAAAAATAAACTAAAAAAATAAACATAAACCTTAAGGTAAACCTAAAAAAATAAACTAAAAGATAAAACTAACGTTAAAATAAATCAACCTAGAATAAGTTAAAAATAAACTAAATAAACCTAAACCTACAAGTTTAATTAGTTTTTTTAAACAAAAAAAAACCAAAAACCAATAACCCAAAACCCAAAACCCAAAACCCTGAATCCTAAACCCTAAACCTTAAACCTAAAACACTAAAACTAACCCTAAACCTTAAAAGACCCTAAACCCTAAACCCTAAATAAAAAAATAAAACCCTAAACCCAAAACCTGCAACCTTAAACCCTATACCCAAAACCCTAAACCCTAATACACTAAACACTAAATCTTAAACCCTAAACCTTAAAGGCTAAAATCCTAAATCTTAAACCCACAACCCTAAACCCTAAACCATAAACCGTAAAACTTACAACCCTAAACCCTAAACCATAAACCCTAAACCATAAACCCAAAAAAGTTAAAACCAAAAACTTAAACCTAAACTAAGTAAAACTAGAAAATACAATAAATAAAAAACCTAAACTTAAAAAAATAATAAAATGAAATAAAATAAAATAAAAACCTCAACCTAAACCTAAAAATAACATAAAATAAGACATAAAAACTAAACTAAAATAAATATAAACTTAAAATAAACTAAAAATAAAATAAACTTATAAATAAAAAACCTAAATAAAATAAAAACCAAACATAAAATAAAAATAAAATAAACCTAAAATAAATAAAATAAAAACAAAATAAAAACCTAAACAATAAAGCTAAGAATAAAACCTATAAAAAATAAAAAAATAAAACCTAAACGCAAAACTAAAAAAAAACCTAAACCTAAATAAACAAAATAAAATAATCCTAAACAAGAACTAAAATAAATAAAACCTAAGCCTGAACCTAAAATAAACTAAACCTAAACCCTGAACTAAATAAAATAAAAAAAAAACTAAAAATAAACCTAAACCTAAAGTAAAAAATAAATCCTAGAAATAAACCTAAAATAAAAACCTATAACCTAAACCTAAAAAAATTAAATAAAAACCTAATCCTAAACCTAAAAATAAAAAATAAAACCTAAACCTAAAAAATAAAATAAAAATAAAACTAAACTAAAAAATTAACATAAACCTAAACCTAAAAAATAAACAAAAATAAAAAAACCTAAACTAAACTAAATAAACCTGAAATAAATAAACTAAACTAAATAAAAATAGAAAAATAAACCTAAATAAAAAAAACAAAATGAACTAAAATAAATAAAAAATAAACTAAATAAAACTAAACCTATTGGTTTACTTAATTTAAAAAAAGACCATAAACCCAAAAACCCTGAACGCTAAACCATAAATCCTAAACCCTAAACCTTAAACCCTAAAACTAACCCTAAATTCTAAAAAATTAAACCTACAATCCTAAACACCTAACCTAAACCTAAAACCCTAACCCTAAACCATAAACCTAAACCCTAAAACTAAACCCTAAACCCTAAACCCTAAACTATAAAATTCACCTTAAACCCTAAACTAAATAAATTAAACCTAAACTAAAAAAACCCTAAACCATGAGCTAAACACTAAACCTAAGTAAACAACCATAAAATCCTAAAACAAAACCCTACTAAACCCTAAAACTTAAAAAACTAAACCTAAACTAAATAAAACCTAAAATAAAATAAATAAATAAAAGCTAAACCTAAAATAATAAAATAAAATAAAATAAAATGTAAACAAAAATAAACCTAAACTAAAATAAAATAAAATATAAAATGAAAATAAACTAAAATATAAACCATAAACTAAAACCTAAAACTAAATCTAACCTAAATAACCCAAACCCTAAACCCTAAACCTAAACCCTAAACTAAACCCTAAACTAAACCCTAAAAAAAAAACCTAACTAAATCAAACCCTAAACCTAAACCCTAAAACTAACCCTAAAACTTAAACCCTAAACCTACAACACTAAACCTACAACCCTAAACCCTAAACCTTAAATGCTAAAAAACCCTAAACCTTAAACCCTAAATGCTAAAAGCATAAATCCTAAAATCCTAAACCCTAAACCCTAAACCCTAAATCCTACACCCTAACCTAAACCCTAAACCCTATACGATAAACTCTAAACCTAAACCAAAAGCAACTAAATGAATTAAAATATAAACCTAAACTTTAAAACCTAATAAACCTAAACCTAAACCCTAAGAATAGGCAGAACCCTAATGGCAGGAACATCACCATCAACCATGCTCAGGCTAGATCTATCGGTGGAGGCAAAGGCGGAGGAGACAATTATCACTGTCGGGGTGGGGGGGGGGTGTATCTATGTACTGGTGGATATGGAGGTGGTGGTCGGAGTAGTGATGGTTATGGAAGGCGGGAGGACCTATGAAGGTTACAGCCATGGTGGTGCCTGAGGGAGAGATCGGGGATATGATGGTGGATCTTTCTACTTGAGAGGTCGGGGTGGTTCTGATGGGAACTTGAGAAACTAAAGAATCGATCCGATTTCCTGCTTATGGAATTGTGTCTTTATAGTAGAGACAGTACTAGTTATCTAGGGTTTTTGATTTGCTTTACATGCGCTCATTTTTTATCGATGTTGTCTCTTGTGTCTTAGAAAACTTAGTGTGTTACTTGGTTGATGAAATTGAAAAGAAGAAATGTTGAATATAAATTTATTCTCTATTAAAAAACAAAAATAAAAAAAACCTAAACTATAAACTAAAAATAAACTAAAACTAAAAAACCAAAAATAAACTAAACCTAAAAACCAACTACCTAAACCTAAAACTAAAACCTAAAAAATAAAACCCTAAATAACCTAAACCCTAAACCCTAAACCTAAAAACCCTAAAGCCCAAAGCCTAAACACTAAACCCTGAACCCTAAACTCTAAACCGTAAACCCTAACCCTAAACCCTAAACCCTAAAACCCTTAACCCTAAAATCCTAAACCCTAAACCATAAACCCTAAAAACATAAAATAAACCTAACATAAAAACTAAATAAAAACATATATTTAAAAAATAAACATAAAAATGTGACCTAAAAATAAATAAAAATAAAACCTAAACCTAAACTAATAAAAAATTAACATAAACCCAAAAATAAAAACTAAAACCTAAACTTAAAAAATAAAATAAAAAATAAAACTAAATTAAAAAATTAACATAAATCTAAACATAAAAAATAAACAAAAATAAAAAAACCTAAATTAAATTAAATAAACCTGAAATAAATAAACTAAATTAAAAAAAAATAAAAAATAAACATAAATAAAAAAATAAAATGAATTAAAAGAAATAAAAAAACTAAGTAAAACTAAACCTATCGGTTTACTTAATTTTAAAAAAAGACCATAAAACCTAAACCCTAAACCCTAAACCCTAAATCCTAAACCCTAAACCTTAAACCCTAAAACTAACCCTAAACTCTAAAAAATTAAACCTACAACCCTAAACCTACAACCCTAACCCTAACCCTAAACCTAAACCCTAAAACCCTAAACCTAACCTCTTAACTAACCCTAAACCCTAAAAACCCTAAATGCTAAAGCCTAAAGACTAAACCTTAAACCCTAAATGCTAAACTAAACCTAAACCCTAAAAACCCTAAACTCTAAATCCTAAACACTAAACCTTAAACCATAAACCCTAAAGGTGAAACCCTAAACACTAAAAAACCCTAAATCCTAAACCCTAATCCCTAACCCTAACCCCTGTACCCTAAACCCTAAAAGCATATACCTTAAAACCCTAAACCCTAAAACCTAAACCCTAAATAATAAAATTAAAAATAAAACCTAAAAATAAATAAAAAATAAAACCTAAACCCTAAATTAAAAAAAAAATTTTAACCTAAAATAAAAATATAATAAACTTAAACCTACACTAAAATAAACTGAACCAAAATAAATAAAACCTGAACCTAAACCTAAAATAAACTAAACCTAAACCCTAAATTAAATAAAATAAAATAAACTAAAAAATAAAACCTAGAAATAAACCTAAAATAAAAACCAAATACCTAAACATACAAAAATAAAATAAAAACCTAAACCTAAACCTAAACCTAAAAAGTAAACTAAAATTAAAAAAATCTAAACTAAAATAAATAAACTTAAAATAAATAAATTAAATAAAATAAAAAATAATAATAAACAAAAATAAATAAAAATAAACAATATAAATTAAAATAAAAACCTCATTTACTTAATTTTATGAAAAAAAAACATAAACCTAAATCCTAACCTAACTAAACTACTAAACAACCTAAACCCTAAACCATAAACCCTAAACTCAAACCCTAATCCAAAACTCTAAACAATAAACTTTATACACTAAACCTTAAAATCTTAAAACCTACACTCTTAACTAACCCTAAGCTCTAAACCCTAAAAACCCTAAATGTTAAAGCCTAAACCTTAAATCATAAACCCATTAACCAGCTAAAGCTCAACTAAAACCTAAAACCTAAACCTAAATTTAACACTAAACTAAACCTAAACCTAAACCCAAAACCTAAAACCCTAAACCCTAAACCTTAATCCCTAACCCAAAACCCTGAACTCTAAACCCTGAAAGCATAAACCCTAAAACCATAAATCCTAAACCCTAGACACTAAACCCTAAACCCTAACCCGAAACCCTAAATCCAAAATCCTAAACTCTAAACCCTAAATAATAAACCTTAAAAGAAAAGCTAAAAAAAATAAAAAATAAAACCCAAACCCTAAATAAAATAAAAAACTTAAACCTAAAATAAAAATAAAATAAACTAAATTAAAATAAATAAAACCTGAACCTCATCCTAAAATAAACTAAACCTAATCCTAAAGTACATAAAATAAAATAAACTAAAAATAAATCAAAATTTAAACTTAAAATAAAACCTAAAAATAAACCTAAAATAAAAACCTAAAACCTATACCTAAAAAAATAAAATAATAACCTCAACCTAAACCTAAAAGTAAATAATAAACCTAAACCTAAAAAATAAAGAAAAATAAAACTAATCTAAAAAATAAATAGAAACCTAAACCTAAACCTAAAAAATAAACTAAAATAAAAAAACCTAAACTAAAATAAATAAACCTAAAATAAATAAACTGAACTAAATAAAAATAAATAAATAAACCTAATAAAAACAAAAAAATAAAATAAATACTAAATAAACTAAATAAATTAAATCCTAAACCTTAAACTTTAAACCCTAAAAACCCTAAACCATGAAGCCTAAACACTAAACCCAAAGCCCTAACCCTAAGCCTAAGCCCTGAACCATAAAACCCTAAACCTAGAAACCCTGAACCCTAAACCCTAAACACTAAACCCTAAAAACTGAAAAACCTAAACCTAAGCTAAATAAAACCTAAAAATATATAAATAAATAAAAGCTAAACCTAAATAAAAAATGAAATAAAATAAAAATGTAAACCAAAAATAAACCTAAACCTAAAAATAAAATAAAATAAAAAATAAAAATAAACTAAAATAAAATAAATAAAAACTTAAACTAAATTAATAAATAAAGTAAACTTGAGAATAAAATTAACCATAAAACTAACCCTGAACTCTAAACCCTAAACCAACAACACCAAATCTACAATCCTGAACCATAAACCCTAAACCTTAAACACCAAAAAACTTTAAACCCTAACCCTAAACCCTAAATCATAAAAGCATAAACCATAAAACCCTAAATCATAAACCCTAAACCCTAAACCATAAACCCAAAATCCTAACCCTAAACCTTAAACCCTAAACCCTAAACCCTAACCCTAAACCCTGACAATAACCCTAAACCCTAAACCCATAAACACTAAACCCTAAACACTATACAAACCAAAAATAATAAACCCTAAACCCTAAAAGTTTTAAACCCTAAATCCTAAACCTTAAATCCTAAACCCTCAAACTAACCCTAAAATTTAAACACTGAACCTACAACACTAAACCTATATCCTTAAACCGTAAACCCTAAACCTTAAATGCTAAAAAACCCTAAACCCTAAACCCTAAACCCTAAAAGCATAAACCCTAAAATTGAAAACCCAAACCCTAAACCCTAAACCCTAAACCCTAAATCTTAAACCCTAACCCCCAACCCTAAACCCTAAACCCTAACCCTAAACCCTAAACCCTAAACTATAAACTCTAAACCCAAACCAAAAGTAACTAAAAGAATTAAAAAATAAGCTGAAACCCTAAAACTCAATAAACCTAAACCTAAACCCTAAGAATAGGTAGAACCCTATGATGCAGGAACATCACCATCAACCAAGCTCAGGATAGATCGCGGTGGAGATAATTATCACGGGTATTTAGATGTAATGGTGGATATGGAGGTGGTGGTCAGAGTAGTGATGGTTATGGAAGGCGGGAGGAGCAACGGAGGTTATAATCGTGGTGGTGCCTGAGGGATAGATCGGGGATATGATGGTGGATCTTTCTACTTCAGAGGTCGGAGTGGTTCTGATGGGAACTAGAGAAATTGAAGAATGTATGATCCGATCTGCTTCTTATGGAATTATGTCTTTATAGTAGAGACAGTTCTAGTTATCTAGGATTTTCGATTTGCTTTACATGCGCTCATTTTTTATCTATGTTGTTACTTGTGTCTTAGAAAACTTGGTGTGTTACTTGGTTGATGAAATCAAAAATAAGAAATGTTGAATCTAAATTTATTCTCTATTAAAAAAACAAAAAAACCAAAAACCTTAAACCCTAAACTAAATAGGAACCCTAAACCTAAAACCTAAATCTTAAGCCCTAAACCCAAAACCCTAAACCATAAACCCTAAAACCCTAAACCCTAAACCCTAAACACTAAAACTTAAACCCTAAACCCTAAACCCAAAAAAACCTTAAAACTAACCCTAAACCTTAAACCCAATAAACCTAAACCCTAAAACTCCTAAACCTTCCTAAAACCCTAAATCTTAAACCCTAAACCCTAAACCCTAACCCTAACCCTAACCTTAACCCTAACCCTAACCCTAAACCTTAAACCCTAAACCTTAAACCATAAATCCCAAAACCCTAAAACCCTAAACCCAAACCCTAAACTAACCTTAAACCCTAAACCCTAAACCATAAACACTAAAGCTTAAACCTTAAACCTTAAACCCTAAGCTAACCATAATCTCTAAGCTAACCGTAAACCTTAAACTCTAAACCCTAAGCCCTAAAAACCCTAAAGCCCAAAGCCTAAAAACTAAACCCTAAACCCTAAACCCTAAACCATAAACCCTAACCCTAAACCCTAAAACTCTTAACCCTAAAATCCTAAACCCAAAACCATAAACCATAAAAACCTAAAAACCTAAACCTAAAAAAAATAAAACCTAAAAATAAAATAAATACAAAACCCTAAACCTAAATAAAATATAATAAAATAAAAAAATAGAAACATAAACTAAAACCTAAACATAAACCAAAAAATAAAATAAAATAAACTAATAAAAATATACTAAATTAAAATAAATAATAACCTAAACTAAACTAAAAGATAAAATAAACCTAAGAATAAAATGCTAAATAAAATAAAAGCTAAACATAAAATAAACCTAAAATAAAAACTAAATAAAAACATAAACCTAAAAAATAAACTTAAAAATGAGACCTAAAAATAAATAAAAAATAAAACCTAAACCCTAAACTAAAAAAAACCTAAACCTAAAATAAAAAAAAATAAAATAAATAAAATAAATGTGAACCTAAACTAAAATAAACTAAACTAAGATAAATAAAACCTAAACCTAAACCTAAAGTAAATTAAACATAAACTAAATAAAATAAAATAAACTAAAATTAAACCTAAACCTAAACTAAATAATAAAACTTAAAAATAAACCTAAAACCTAAACCTAAAAAAATAAAATAAAAACCTAAACCTAAACCTAAAAATAAAAAAGAAAACTTAAAACTAAAAATAAAATAAAAATAAAATAGAACTAAAAAATAAACATAAACCTAAACCTAAACTAAAATAAAAAACCTAAACTAAAATAAATAAACTAAACTAAATATAAATAAACATAAATAAAATAAAAAATAAACTAAAATAAAAAAAATAAACAAAAGAAACTAAATAAACCTAAACCTACCGATTTACATAATTTAAAAAGAAAAACTCTAAACCCTAAACCCTAAACCCTAAAGCCTAAATAATAAACTCAAAACCCTAAACCCTACACCCTAATCATAAATCCTAAACCCTAAAACATTAAACCTTAAATCCCTAAACCCTAAACCGTAAACCATAATCCCTAAATACTTAAAAACTTAATCCTCCACTAAATAAAACCTTAAAATAAAATATATAAAATGCATAAACCTAAATAAAATAATAAAATAAAATAAAATAAAATCTTAAACTAAAACCTAAATCTAAACCTACAAATAAAATAAAATAAAATAAACTAAAATAAATGAAAGAAAACTTAAACTAAACTAAAAAAAATAAACCAAAGAATAAAAAACTTAATTAAAATAAAATCTAAACATAAAATAAAAATAAATTAAAAATAAAATAAAATAAAATAAAAACAAAATAGAAATTAAACCTAAAAATAAACAAAAAAATCCTAAACCCTAAACTACAAAAAATACCTAAACCTAAAATAAAAATAAAATAAATCCAAACTTAAACTAAAATACACTAAACTAAAATAAATAAAACCTAAACCTTAAATAAACTAAACCTAAACCTAAGCCAAAAAAATAAAAAAACTAAAACTAAACTTAAGCCTAAACTAAAAAGTAATATTTAAAAATAAACCTAAAATAAAAACCTAAAACCCTATACCTAAAAAAATAAAATTAAAACCTAAACCTAAACTTAAAAAAAATTAAACCTAAAAAATAATATAAAAATAAAACTCAACTAAAACATAAAGCTAAACTTAAACCTAAACCTAAAAAGTAAACTAAAAAAAAAACCTAAACAAAAATAAATAAACCAAAAATAAATATAATAAACTAAATAAAAATAAAAAATAAAAAAAACTAAAATAAATAAAAGATAAACTAAATAAACCTAAACCTACCAGTTTAATTAATTTTAAAAATAAACCACAAACCCTAATTCCTAAACCCTAAACCCCAAACCCTAAACACAAAATCATAAACCATAAACCCTAAAAAATCCTAAACCCTAAACCCTAACCTTAAACCCTAAAACCTAAAAGCATAAACCCTAATACCATAAACCCTAAACCCTAAACCCTAAACCCTAAACCCTAAACCCTAAACCTAACCTTAAACCCTAAACCCTAAACCCCAAACCCAAACCTAAACCTATAGTAACTAAATAAATTAAAAAAATAAACCTAAACCCTTTAACCTAATAAGCCTAAACCTAAATCTAAACCCTAAGAATTGGCTAAACATTGACGATAGGAACGTCATTGTCAACTATGCTCAGTCTAGATCTGATAGTCGAGGTGAAGGTGGAGGCGGCAGTTATCTTAGTGGTGGTGGGGGATCTGGAGGTGCTGGTGGATATGGAGGTGGTGGCCATAGTAGTGGTGGTTATGGAGGTAGGAGGACCGATAGAGGTTATAGCCGTGGTGTTGGCGGAGGAAGTGATCTAGAATATGACTACGGATCCCACAACTCGAGAGGCCACGGTGGTTCTGATGGGAACTGGAGAAACTAAAGAACAACCGATCTGATCTGATGCTTATAGAATTATTTCTTTACACTAAAGATAGTTCTAATTATCAAGGGTTTTCGAATTGCTCTATGCATGGTCATTTTAATCTCTATCGTCGCTTCTGTCTTAGAAAACTTGGTGTGCTACTTGGTTGATGAAATCAAAAAGAAGAAATGTTGAATATTAATTTATTCTTTATTAAAATAAAAAAACTAAAAACCCTAGACACTAACTTAAAACCTGAACCCTAACCCTAAAACCTAAACCCTAAACCCTAAACCCTAAACCCTAAACCTAAAAACTCTAAACCCTAAACCCTAAACCCTAAAAACCTAAACCCTAAACTCTAAAACCCTAAACCGTAAACCCTAAAACCTAAACCCTAAACCCTAAACCCTAAACCCAAAAAAAACCATAAACCTAAACCCTAAACCTTAAAAAGCTAAAAACCTAAACCTAAATTAAATAAAATATAAAAATAAAATAAATAAAAAAACCTAAACATAAACCTAAAATGAAAATAAAAAAAAAAGATAAAAACTAAACTAAATTAAAATAAATAAAAAACTAAACTTAAAATAAAAATAAAATAAACCTAAAATATTATAAAATAAAAACTAAATAAAAACCTAAATCTAAAAAATAAACTAGAAAATAAATAAAAAATAAAAACTAAATCTTAACTAAAAAAATCCTAAACCTAAAATAAAAATAAAATAAACTTAAACCTAAACTAAAATAAAAAGAACGATAACAAATAAAACCTAAACATAAACATAAAATAAACTAAATGTAAGCTTAAACATAAACTAAATAAAATAAAATAAAATAAACTGAACATAAACCTAAATCTAAACTAAAAAATAAAACCTAAAAATAAACTGAAAATAAAAACACAAAGCGTAAACCTGAAAAAAAATAAAATAAAAACCTAAACCCAAACCTAAAAATAAAAAATAAAACATAAACCTAAAAAATAAAATTAGAATAAAACTAAAATAAAAATTAAACTTAAACCTAGAAAATAAAATAAAATAAAATACCTAAACTAAAATAAATAAACCTAAAATAAATAGACTAAACTAAATAAAAATTAAAATAATCCAAAATAAAAATAAAAAATAAAATAAACCATAATAAATAAAAAATAAACTAAATAAACCTAAATCTAACACTATACTTAATTTTAAAAATTTAAAATTGAAAAAATAAAAAAATTAAATTAAGCCCTAACCCTAAACCCTAAACCCTAAACCCTAAACTGACAACCCTAAACACTAAACCCTAAACCATAAAACCTTAAACCTAAAATATTAAACCCTAAAACCAAAAACCCTAAACCTAAAACCCTAAACCATAAACCCTAAAACCCTAAACCCTAAACGGTAAACCCTAAACCCTAAACCCTAAACCCCAAACCTTATACCTTAAACCCTAAACCTTAAACTCTAAACCCTAAAAACCTAAAACCTAAACACTAAATAAATAAAACCTAAACAAAACCTAAACCCTTAACCTTAGACCTAAATAAACAAAATAAAATCTAAACCCTAAACCCAAAATGATAAACTAAAAATAAACCTAAATAAAATAAAACTAAACCCTAAACCTAAACCTAAATTGAACCTAAACTAAATCCTAAAAAATAAACTAAAAACAAAATTGCAAAAATAAACCCTAAATAAACTTAAACCCAAACTAAACCCTAAACTAAACTAAAATAAACAAAAAATCTTAACCTAAACCCTAAAATAAACTAAACCAAACCCATAAATGAACCCACTAAACCTAAACCTTAAACCTAAACTAAACCCTAAACCTTAAACCATAAAACCTAAAACATGAACCCTAAACCCTAAACCTAAACCCTAAAATAAAGTAAGATGAACTTAAACCCAATCAACAACATAAATAAACTAAGCCTAAACTAAAATAAACCCTGAACTAAACCTAAAACCTAAATAAACTAAACTAAACCTAAATAAACCTAAATCCTAAACCCTAAAATCTAAACTATAAACCTAAACCCTAAACTCAAAAATGCATAAAATAAACTAAACCTAAACCCAAATAAACCCTAAACCTAAACTAAACCCCTAAACCTAAACCCCAAAAATCCACACATCCTCCCCTGAGCACTCTCTCGTTCTCTGGCGATTTTTGAATCCCTCTTGATGGCACTCCCCCAACTGGGGATTTTTTTGGCTTTGGCTTCAGTTTTGACCAATTTCAAAGGCTTGAACAGTATCTGGCCATTTGTGTGATGTTTTATCATTGACCATGGTTATGGTGAGTTCTATTCCTTAGCTTCCACCTCAAAATTTTGGATGTTTCGGCTAGGGCTTCTGACATTTTGGGGATTGGCAGCCCTAATGCTGCATCTTCCACTAAATCTTTTCAGGAAGCACTCTCTGGTAAGATTTCTCTCTCAGTTGATTTGGTTAATCTCATTTTGACACCTTTTAGAGGTTTGCCAGCCATAATGTACTCTGATGTGGATGTTGAAAAGTTGGCAAAATCCTTTGAATTTTCTCTTGTCGATAAATTTGCTTTGAACCATCCAAATTTAGATAAGATCTGCACTTTTGTCCATAATCTCAAGCTTATGGGCGCCTTCTCGATTGGTCTTATTGACCCTTGACATATCCTGATTCAACTTTCTAATGATTTGGATTATTCACATGTTTTTTTATCATTCTTATTTCATCTTTAATTGTCAAATGTGTTTATTGAAGTGGCCACCCCTTTTTGACATTAAGGAGGAATCTCCTATTGTCCCTGTGTGGTCATCTCTTCCTAATATGTGCATTCATTTTGTTAGCCATCATGTGATTTTTGGTGTCGGGGCTTTATTTGGTCAGCCTTTGCAACTCGACCAAGTGACCGCTGAGTGATTTTTCCCTTCGATGGTTCAAATCCATGTGGAATTAGACATAACTAAAAAATACCCTAACGAAGTTTGGATTAGCTTTGAAAAATATGGGTATCAGCAAATGGTTGAATTGGAGAACCTTCAAGTTTTTTCTTTCCACTATAAAATACACGGTCATGATAATTCAAAAAATTTTAATCTACATCCACACTTTAAAAAAAATGAATTCCTCCTAAAGAAAATGTTGTCTCTACCCATAAACTGATTCCTACTTATGTTTAGAAATCAGCCTCAGATCCTAATGATGGTATGAAGGTTCTTATTGAGGTAGATTCCTTGGATATTAGGGTTAATCCTATTGAACATGTTTCAGCTTCTAATGTTGGTAGGTATTCGACTGATATTCAAAATGCGAAGAATGA
Organism: Cymbidium sinense; assembly: GCA_021442155.1. Classification (NCBI taxonomy): domain Eukaryota; kingdom Viridiplantae; phylum Streptophyta; class Magnoliopsida; order Asparagales; family Orchidaceae; genus Cymbidium; species Cymbidium sinense. The sequence continues at coordinate 70,060,380 of CM038214.1, forward strand.
TTTACCTCTTATTCCATCTTTGAATTTGAATATTTCTAATGTGGAGAATAATAAATTCTCTAAGTTATTAGAAGATAATTCTATTTCCCTTGATTATATTCTTGCATCTATACCAGCTTTGATCGATGAAAACAAAGCTTTTAATGAGGATTTAAATGATGTTGAGCATGCTGAAAATAATTCTGATTCAGATTCTACTACTTGTGCTTTAAATGGTTCTAAATCATCACCATCTCTCAATTCTAATCTTGATATTCATGTTAATCCTACTTTACAACTAAATATGGATTTGGAAGAAGGTGAACTACCCTCCAAACACTTGGAGATTTCCCCTAAATCTATGACCAATGTTACTAAATCATACTCAAATAATGACTCTAGGGGAAAACAAAATGGCTTCCAAACTTATCATGCTAAAGATAAAAAGAAAATGCTAAAATTTTCCCTCGTAAATTGTCCAAAAACACTAAATCTACTATGGCCTCTCGCATCTCTCTTAATTAAACTTTGCTTAACCCCTATTTTTTATTTTCCTTAAGTTTAATTTTCTTATTTAGAATGTTAGAGGGAGCGGTACCCTCTCTATTCATAATCATATTAGAAATCTTTATCACATTCATAATATTTCTCTTCTTATTATTCTGGAGCATCTTATTCATGCTAATAAAATTAACCATGTTGCTAGAATGACTAGTTTCAATAAATTTTTCTCTAATGTTAGTAATAAGATTTGGTGTTTTTGGAATAATTTTATTGAGGTCTCTATTCTTGATGACTTTCATCAAGTTTTCAATGCTCAAATCTCTTATGGTGATTATTGTGTTTTGGGCTCTTTTGTTTATGCATCTTGTAATAGATTTGGTAGAAATCTTCTTTGGGATTATTTGAGGAATTTTTCTACCTCTGTCAACAAACCTTGGTTTGTTGGTGGTGATTTCAACACCTTTTTATTCTCTTCTAAATGAAGTGGTGGTTGCTCTCCTAATATTCATTCCATGGAAGATTTCTCTAATATGATCCTTGATTGTAATTTGATTGATATTGGTTTTAAAGGCTTCTACTTATACTTGGCAAAACTCTAGACTTTGGCAAAGGTTGCACCAGATTCTTTTTAATACTCATTGGATTACTCAATATCCTATTACATCTATTAAACATTTAAGCAGAACCTTGTTAGATCATGTTCCACTTCTAGTTTTGATTAAAGATAATTCTAATAGACTAAGAAACCTCTCTCCTTTTAGATTTCAAAACATGTGGATTCAACATATTGATTTTTTTAATGTTATTGCTAATAATTGGAAAGCTCCTTTACATCCTGATAATTTGATTATGGGGATGTATAGAATTTGGTTTAAACTTAAAAGACTTATACAAAATTTGGGCTGGTGGAACAAGCATTATTTTAAAAACTTTTTTCTAATATTTTTTCTAATATTAAAGATATGGAAAAATTTGTTTGTGATCTTGAAGTCTCTATTATGTCTGATCCTTCTAAGATTACAAATTTGACTGAGGCAAAAGATAAACTTGTTAACTTCCAAAATATGGAAGAGACTTATTGGCACCATAAAGCTGCCAGTAAACATATTATGGATTGTGACAAGAATACTAGGTATTTCCATGCTTTGGTTAATAAAAATAGAGCTTTAAATAATATTCAAAAAATTAAAAATGATAATGGAGATTGGATTATGGAGAATAATGATATTAAGGAATAGATTATTAATTACTTTAGAAATATTCTTAATAAGAATCGCTCTTATAAAGATATTTATTAATCAGACTTAATTCCTTCTATTATTACTAATGATGATAATGATTTTCTTACCATTGTGCCTAATATAAATGAAATTTTCAAAGTTCTAAATAGCATCAACATAGATTTTCTTGCTGGTCCAGAGGGTTTCACTACTCAATTTTTTCAAAAATGTTGGTTTATCATTAAATATGATTTGACTGAGGCTGTGATTTATTTTTTGAATGGTAATCCTTTTATTAAATCATTTTCTAGTACTCCTATTGTTCTCATACCTAGGAAAGATAATCTCGACTATTGGAGTGATTTTAGACCTATTAGTCTTTGCACCTTCTTCAATAAGCTGATTTCCAAAATTCTTACCAACAGACTTAGTTTTTTACTTAATAGAACTATCTCAACCAAACTGGTTTTGTTAGAGGTAAATCCATTTCTAATAATATTTTACTTGCCCAAGAATTAATTCATGATCTTAATGCTAAGACTAGAGGTGGCAACATTCTTTTTAAATTAAATATTACCAAAGCCTTTAATAACATCTCTTGGGATTTCCTTTTTCTATATTCCAACTTTATTTGGGTTTTCTAATAAATTTATTTTTCTTATTAAAAATTGTATTAATAATGCCTTGTTTATAATTATTCTTAATGGGGAAGCCTTGGGATTCTTTCCCTCTTCCCATGGCTTACAACAAGGGGGATCCTTTATCTCCTACTTTATTTATTATTTCTATTGAGTAGTTATCTTTGAGCATCAATGATTTATTCTTACACAATCCTAGTATGTACTACATAAGTCTTGATGGTCTTCTTGTTTCACATTTAAGTTTTGGAGATTATTTCATAACTTTTTGCAATGCTTCTATTCATCACATCAAGCATCTCAAGACTTTTTAAAATAAATTTGGTAGAGAAAGTGGCCTTTCTATCAATGATAACAAAAGCTATTTTATCACTTCCTCTAGAATCTCCAATAATAAATTCAATAAAATCATGCATATCACTAATTTTAAACATCAACACTTACCTCTTAAGTACTTTGGTGCTTCGCTCTCTAAAGTCCTGAAACGTTCCCTTCACTTTAACGAGTTAATTCAAAAAATTTTAAATAAAATTTATGTTTGGAAATCCCATTTACTTTTCTTTGGTGGTAGGCTCACTATTCTTAAAAGAACTCTCAACTCAATGCCTCTTTATTTGATTAAAATTATTATCCACACTAATGCTACACTTATCAGAATTGATCGTTTGCTTAACAAATTTTTTTGGGGCTCCAATAATTCTACCAAAAGAATGCATTGGACATCTTGGCATAAATGTTGTGGCCCTTTAGGAGAAGGTGGTCTTGGTTGCAAGCTTATTCAAGAAGCTATCACTACCTTCTCTCATAAGCTTTGGTGGAATTTTAGAAAGAATAATAGCCTTTAGGCTAATTCTATGATGGAAAAATATTGCCAAGGTAAACACCCCCTTAACTATGCTTATAAAGTCGGTGACTCTCCAATTTGGAAAAGGCTTTGCTCCATTAAATGGGTTGTTGAATCATTAATATCTTGGGGTATTCAGTCGGGTTCTTCCTTGTTTTGGCAAGATAATTGGATTGGCAATGACTCTATTGACACCTTTTATCTACCCACTCTACTACTACTATCAAAGTTAATTCTTTTTGGCTTAACAATTAGAATGAAAGCGAACTTGAGAATTATCCCTATTTCTCTTTTTGATAACTTTAAAATTATCCCCATTTCTTCTAACAAACCTGGCCATTTTTTTTAAGCTTCCTTATAATGATGACTTTATTCTTAAAGAGGTTTGTAATTTTATTAGAGATAAATAGAACCCCTCTAATGTTTTTATTAAAATTTGGAATAATATCATTCTCATTTTCTATTCGATTTTAGCTTGGAGGATTTTGAATAACTTTATTCCTGTGGACTTTTTGCTCTAGACTAAAGGGTTTTACTTACCTTCAAAGTTCTATTATTTCTTTCATATTCAAAAATGTAAATCATGTTTTTTTTTTGTCAATGGCGCTATTGCTATTAAATTATGGTTTTGGTATGATCATTTATTTAATACCAACTATTTTTAGGGTTCTCTTTCTTTATATGAACTTCTTGAAGTCTGTTTCAAAAATACAGTGAAAGGTCATATAAAAGTTTTAATTGCTATTATCCTTACTTGGTTCATCTGGATGGATAGAAATGATGCTAAATATTATGGTATTCCTATGAACCATAAAAGGATTTTGGCTAGAACTAAAGAAAAAACTCATGCTCCTTTTAATTCCAATCTTATTAGTAATATTTATTTTAGAAGTTATAAATTTGTGGCTAAAAAATTAAGTATCATTCTGCCTGAGTTTGACTTATATAAAAGTGCTAGGATTATCCACTAGATCAAACCTAAAGATAATTTGACTAAAGTGAATACAAATGGTTCTATTGCTTCCAATAAATATGGCTATGGTGGTACGCTTATGGATTCTAAAGGTACTGCCATTTGTGCTTTTGCCAATCCTCTCAAAGCCTATTTTGTTATTTTTGCTGAGCTTATAACTATTAATAGAGCTATTAAATTTTGTTTGAATAGAGGTTTCCTCAACATCTGGATTAAAGTCGATGCTCTCTTGCTTCTTGACATGCTTAATTCCAATAGAAATGGGAATGTTGAATTATTTTATCTTCTTAATCATACTAAAAATCTTCTTTCTCAAGTTTATTGTAATATTTCCCACATCCTTCATAAAGGTAATGCTTGTACTGATTACTTGGCTAACTTTGGAGCCAACCTAACTGAGTTCAATTTATTTGACAACCAAACTTTTTCTAAACTATTAAGAGGTTTGGCTAATCTAGATAATACTGGATTGCCTTATCTTAGATTATAAATTCTTAGCTTGGTTTTTGTTGTTGGATTTTGATGATCTTTTGCTTTTGGTTGCCTCTTGTTAAACCGTCTTCGGGTTGTGGTTATCTACTTATCTTCTCTCTTTGGCTTGAGCTGGGTTATATTTTTGATCTCTTAGTTTTGGATTGGCCTGGCTTTTGCTACCTTGTTGTTATTGTAAGTGCTGGCAACTTGATTTTCACTGCGTGGTGTTTACCACTTGATATTTCTTGTATCCTTCTATTATGTTTTTTTTTTGTATGGGTTTCTGCCTTTTTGATCCTAGTTGATATGGGGTGGTTGATAGGGTGTCTTGGGTTGGTGGGGTTGGGTTGGTTGGCCAACTGTTTTGACTAATTTTATATTTTATGTTGGTGATTGATCTGGGGGGCTGTTGGTGGTTTATCTCTAGCTTGATTTTGGCATGGTGGAGATTATTGGTTGGCTGTTATTTTCACTATTTTATTGATTGGGGCTTGGTGGTTGGTTCTGCTAATTTTATTTTGTTTCTTTTGGTTATGGTTTTAACCTCCTCTTGTATTAGTCTTCCTCTCTTGGCTGTAGCAGCTTTGGGTTTGGGTATTATTTTGGATTGGCCTGTTGAAGGCTAATTTGTTGTTGTTAGTTATCCTCGGGTGCTGCTGGATTGGTTGGGTGCCTTTATTACTGTTGTTCTTGTTGGTTTGCTTGTAGTCTGTCTTACTAGGTTTTATACCTTTTAGTCTTTGGATGTCTGTTCTACTTATCTAGATCAGATTTTTTGCCTTGGTTAGGTTTGGTGGCTTTTGTCTGCTTCTACCCTTTCCCTAGCTATCTTGGGTTATTTTTGCTTGATGACTGTTATTGGTCTTTACACTGATGTAGGTCTGTTGTTGCCATGGTGGTTGGCTAGGAGGATATGTTAGCTAGTTGGTTTGGTCGGTTGCATTGGTTGGCTGGGTAGGTTGGAGGGGAAGTTATTTTGCCTGGTATTTCTTGCTCCTATGGTGAATGTTCTGAGAACCTGCTGGTGTTCTTTCTATGACCTATATTTCTAGTTTTCTCCTGCTTAGTATTTTCTCTCTTGGCTGCAGTTGAGCCCCTTTTTCAAATTTGGGTGGTAACCTTCCTGTCCACCCCTTTTGCAGTTAGGCTAGATGTTTTTACTGGATTTTTATTTTTTGCTTAGTTGGTGGAGGATATGAGCACTTCTATTTTTTTTCTCTTGTTTGTCTATGGTTTGTGTTGTTACCCCTATCATGATGCTTGCTCCTTTTGATTTTATTAATCTTTTTGTGGTGCCTTTGTGGTGCTCCACTATATTGCTACCATTCTGGATGGTTGGTTGATTATCTTTTATTGGGGTTGTTTTAGTGGCTTGGTGGTTGGCTATTATGTTTGTTGTTTGAAGGATTTTCCAACCTTGTTGGATGACAGACTTTGGATGATGGGCTACACGATGTATGTTGGCTATGATGGCCTTGATGTTTCCCACTCTTTCTTTTTTCGGCTGGAAGCACTATATGTAATTGTAACCCTTCTCCTAAAGTTTGGATGCTTACATATAGTGTTGCTCATTGACATGATTGCAACTGAGCCTAAGCCTTTTCTTTACTTTACTTCTTGTATTTGCTCTTACTTTTTATGCCCGCTTAATTGTACTCATCCATTCAAAAGTATGTTCCAGATTCTTTTAGGGTTTAGCTTCTAAATTATGGATTTTGTATGATGATTTATTTTAACACTAACTATTTCCTTGGCTCTCTTTCTTTATATCAATTTCTTGAAGTTTATTTCCACAAAATTATGAAAGGTCATATCAAAGTTCTTATTGCTATTACCCTTATTTGGTTCATTTGGATGGATCAAATGATGCTAAATATCGTAGTATCCCTAGGAACCATTAAAGGATCATTGCTAGAACCAAAGAAAAAAATTCATGCTTGGTTTAATGCTAATCTCATTAATAATATCCATTTTAGAGGTTAAAATTTGTGGCTAAAATATTGGGTATCACTCTATCGGACGTTTCTTTTAGTAAGAGTACTAGGATTATCCATTGGATCAAACCTAAAGTAAACTTTATTAAAATCAATACTGATGGCTCTGTTTCCCATAATAAATATGGTTATGGTGGTAATCTTAGGGATTATAGAGGTTTTATTATCTTTTCTTTTCCTTATCCCTTTAAAGCCTATTGCATTATTTATGCTGAGCTTATGGCTATTAATAAATCTATTGATATTTGTTTGAACAAAGGCATCTTTTATATTTGGATTGATGTTGATGCTCTTCTTTTACTTTACATGCTCAATTTTAATAAAATGGGGAATGCTAACCTCTCTAAATGGGACCGCCTTTGCCCACTTGGAAAAGTACTCGGTGGTATCTAGAATGAATCGGTGGCCTTTGGAAGAAGGAGGATCGATCGGACCCACTGTGTCAGTGCTCTAGCCATAAGGCCATTGTAGGATGTAGAATATTGGGTGGTTGATGCAGGACCACACTGTGCACCTGACATTGGTGGCACCTCCTAGCTACATCCATGGCATCTGTAATCATTGAGGACCAGTAGTATCCTAGTCTCTTGGTCTTGTCTTTCATCTTTAGACCAGACTAGTGAGCTCCACATAAACCTGAATGTACCTCTGTCATAATCTTATGAGCTTGGTGTTTGGCTAAACAACGCAAGCACATATAATCAAAAGGCCACTGGTATAGGGTGCCATCTACGAGAACATAAGAGAGAGCTCTCTGTATCACTTGATGGGCTAATGACTTCTCTTGAGGTAGTTTTCCTATATTTAGATAATCCATGAATGGTTGCCTCCAATCTAACTCCTCATTCTTTTTGGCAATGGTAACCTCCCCATCAAGAGAGAGTCTCTCGATGAGTTCAGTGTCGATAAGGGATAAAACTTGTCTATTTTGGACACTTATTGGAATGGACTCATCTTCTAGGCATGCCAACTCCTTGGCGAGCTTGGCCAATGCATCTGCTACATCATTATATCCTTGAAAAATTTTGTAGATAGTGACCTCTAGGATTTGAGCCAACATCTCCATAGTATACTTGTAGTAATGATGGAGCTTAGGCTTTAGAACTTTATAAGGCCCAGCGATTTGGTTGATGATGAGCTAAGAATCAACAAAGATGTTGATGCTCTGGATGCATAGTGTAATGACTAACTCTAGATTGGCAATCAAAGCCTCATATTCCACTTCGTTGTTGGTGCATGGATTGATAAATGATATGAGAATCTCATCACATCACGATTTGGAGTTAGTAGAAATATTCTTTCCCTTGTCTTCCCTGCGAGAGTAGATCGTGGTTCTTCTCCTTTCTAAGAGGAAGTTGCACCATAAAAATACATCTCCCAACAGTGAATGCTAGTGTCTCCTAAGTTCATGATTTGTTTGTTGGGGATGTCATCACTAAATAGAGAAGCAGCAGGAAGTGGGTGTGTTGCTAAGAAATTTGCTTGTGCCAGTCATTTCACAGTACAAAGGGGGTATGAATGTGATGTCAAACTGTAATAAAATCATGATCCATTATTCCAATCATCTGGATAATGTTGGTCGTGTCATGAGATATTACAGTGGGTTGATTCTAGAGATTAGATTCAGCTTGTGAGAAAGCATGTAAAGTCATAGCTTTTGGGATGCAAAGATTAAAGCTAGGAAATGGTTTTCAATAGGTGGGTAATTTTCCTTAGCAAGGATTAGATGATGACTGAGATAGTAGAGAGCATTTTCCATCCATTCATCATTAGCTTGTGCCAACAAAGCACCAAGGGAGTCATCTAATGCAGTGGTGTAGAGGATCAATGGATTTCCCAAGATAGGGGCTGCTAGAACTAGTGGTGTCATCAGGTAGTGCTTGATGTCTTCAAAAGCATGCTAGCACTTGTCATCCCACTTAAACTTGTCATCCTTTTTGACAAGTGCTAAGAATGGCTGGCATCTTCTTGATAAGTTGGATATGAAGCATCTTAGATATGCCAACCACTCTTGGAATGATCTAAATTGAGTTAGACTTTTAGGAGGTGGCATTTCTAAGATAGCCTTGATCTTCTCTGGATCGATCACTGTTCCCCGATGTCAGACAACAAACCCATGGAATTTTCCTGAAGCTACTCCGAATGCCTACTTCAGGGGATTCATTTTGAGGTTAAATTGCCTTAATCATTCGAAAACTACTCTCAGGTTGAAGAGATGGTCTTCCTTTTCTTTTCTCTTGACTACCATATCATCAAAATTACATTTAACATGATGATGAATGAGTTCATTGAAGATCTGAGTCATGACCCGCTAGTTTGTAGCACCAATATTTTTAAGGATGAAAGGCATGACCTTATAAAAATAGATTTTGATCAGGGTTTGAAAAGCAGTGTTTCTTTCATCCTCGGGGGCCAGCTTGATTTGGTTGTAGCCAAATGACCCATCCATAAAGGATAATATTGCATGAGATGAGATAATGTCCACCATTAATTCTGGTATAGGATGTGGAAATTCATCATTAAGAAATGCCTTATTCAGATCCCTAAAATTAATGCATATGTGAATTTGTCCATTCTTTTTCTTAACTAAGATGGCACTGGATAACCAGGTAGGATATTTTTCTTCCTTGATAAATCAAACATCGATCAATTTCTTGATTTCCCTACTGTTCAATGTCTAATCACATGCATCGAGGAGCCTACTTGATAGGGTTAGCATTAGGATCTAATGATAGTTAATGGACTACTACATTAGGAGATAAACTGAGCATTTCTTCATAACTCCATGCAAAGCAATCCTTAAACAAAGCTAATAGCCCAACTAAGTCATTGGCTTCTTCTTCATTCAGCAAGGAATTGATGTATGTCAGACGTCGATTGTCTTTAGTTCTTAAGTTGATTTCTTTGAGTTCATTAATGGTTGATTTGATTTCTTCTTCAAACTCTAATGGTGCCTCTTTGACTTCAAGCTCATTTGGGTCATCGAAAGTTTCTAAACATACCTCCTCATAAGAGTTAGCATGATTAGAGAAGAACTTCATAATGTGGTGATGACTAGGCAATGGTTGTCATCATATGTGAACCCCGAATCTAGTCTATTGATTGAGAATGTCTGCTTTGGTTGTCCCATAACCTTCCAAAGTAATTTGACATGTGTTTAGACTAAGTATGTAGGATAAAACCCTTCTTTGCTAAGTTAAGAACACAAGGTGAACACCAATTGAAAGGAAATTGTATTTAATCTTTATATGAATCATAGTCAAGTTCTACATCAGCATCATGGTTTGAGGATGATGCTCCCAACAAGAATCTCTTTGGCTTGACATTTGTGGATGACTTGGGGGCCCGCTTTATCTACCAAACCTTCAACTTTCTAGGAAGAAAGTGAGGTCAGAGATAAAGTTCCAAACTACTGTCTGATTGTTCTACATAATGATGATTTGGATACATTTATGCTTTGCTTGGATGCCTGGTATTCATCACTGTCGAGCTTGAATGTCACCTTCAAAGTGACCCGCTGAGAGGGGTTGGTCAGCGTGCTAACTACATGAGACTCATCCTTCGAACTAGACTCTAAGTCTATATGAATAGTAGGGGTACTCCTGTGAGCTGGAACATAGCTCTTACCGGCTAGCCACCAGCAAGGAGGTCTTCCACCTCTAGAACTGCCTCTAAACTTGCCTCTACTTCTACCTAGTGGGGGTCAACTCTTCTTACCCATGTGTTCATTTGGAGGAATGAACTATGAGTGGAATCCAATATCTGGCTCTACTTCTTTCTCGGTGTCTGATTCTCGCTCACTTGTACTTTTATTTTCTTTTTCTTTTTCTTTTTCTTTTTCTTTTTCTTTTTTCTTTGTTTCTTTTTCTTTTGTTTTTGAACTTTCATGATGTTTGCGAGAAAAAACTTTTTAATTTGGAAGATGATAGTAAGTTGCATCTTCATATATCTCAACCTCCCTACCTAAAAATGGCTTTAAGTCTCCTTTGACACAATACTCGATTCCTCCTCTTCAGAATCTAATGCACTGACATAAAAAAGGATGGAACCATGTTATTTCCATGTATTCAAGGCCTACCAAGAAAAGCAGTCAAAGATGTATTTGAATCAATTATGTGGAACTTGACTTCTATCTTCCAGTCATCTATCTCTAGTGGTAAAACTATGGAGCCTAAAGCCCTCTCTCCTTGCTCGTTGAATCCTCTCAACATCATCTGATCTCCTCAGAGTTTAGAGATGCCAATCCTCAAGTTGGCTAAGGTCTTTAGACTCATAATGTCATAATGCACACGGATCAACTAACACCTGGAGAGTGATACCCATGTCACTATGATGTAGAGGGATGGTTGTGCTTTTGTTATCCCCAAAGAAGGTCTTCATCGATGAATGTAACTCCATGGGCTTCTCTTGAATAACATGACTCCTCTCCAACAATGGTTAGCTGAGCTAACCATATTTCTAGATCAAGAAGAGATTTAATCAATGACTCCCTCATCTCTTTGGATAAGGCAAGGGCATCATATATGCTTAGTTTTGCTAGCAACTTTCTTAGGTGAGTGAGGACATTGTAATCAACTCTGGGCTGGTCCTCCATAAGCATATCCATAGGTGAAGCATCTTATGGAGGGGCTTCTTGATTTCTAGAACTAATGAATTTTTTACCCTTATCCTGAGGTGCTACCCAAAGAGGTAGAACATTTCCACTATGAAGGTTGACTGTAGTGACTTCATGAGATGGTTTAATAGAAACTTCTACCTACTCATCACATTCACCTAGCTTCTATAGAATCATGAGAGATGACTCCAAATCAATCTCAATGGAAAACTCAGTGATTTTGGAATGGGTAATCCATTCTAAATCGAGAAAAGTGGATCAATTATTATAATTATTAGTACTTGGAGAGCTTTCTATAAGAATAAAATCATCAAGATCATCAAAGTAGAGATGACGTAAGAAAAATTAGTCTTCTTCTTCATTGATTTCTTAGATTTGGATGAAGGTACAAAGTAGAAATCAAGTAAAGTAAGAAGAGTGAGGGATTTGGTGCCCCCCTCCGCTAATACAATATGACTATTAGAAGAAGAGTCGGTTGGAGGAATTATAGCTGCAACTATGGAAAGAGTGCTAGAATAGAATGGTGGTTGCTCTACTATGCTATCCCGGATAAGTGGAGGTTGTTGCTGCTGCTTCTAGGCTTCTACCTCCCTCAAGTTGTCCTTAGCAACTTGCAAACCTTCCTTAAGATTGGAGGTTTGAGCTATTCAGAACTACAAGGGTAACTTCACGATCTTAGAAACTATTTTCTTGTAGGTTTGGGATAGGAGATATCCCAACCTTCTATCTTAAGAAGATTATGTGTATCCCTAATGATTACCCTACTAGAGGGTTGTAATAGTCGGTATTCTTTAAGGATGACAATGACACGACTTGTAATATGCTCAAGCGGTCCTTAAAGGTAAAGCAATCTTCTAAGACATGACCTAGCATGCGGTGGTAGCGATAATAGTTTGGATCATGACTCTTGCACACATCCTCCGGCCTCCTAGGCTCTGGTAAATGGAAAATAGGTTTATTTAAGAGGTTCTTAAAGATCTTTCTGACTACCTCCCTCTTAAATGAATAAAGTTTATTCAATTTGTCAATAAGAATAGGCTAGTAGTAGTTACTTGGTGGTGGATAGGAATAATGTTGTTGATGCTGCTGATGAGGTGGCAGCGGTGGTGGCCGCTATGGCAACTAAGGTGGTGTATGGTGGAGGTGGTAGAGGAGTGCGATCTAGGCCTATCACGTACCCTAGGCTGCTTCCCCTTCAACTATCTATCCGGCTTTTCTTAAAAGCCTTCTGATGCAGGCTTGGCTAATCTTGGAAAGGTAAGTATTTGATCTCCCTTTATAGACTAGCTTCTTTGTTGATTAATTTCTTAAATGTCTTAATGGTAAACCCTTTAAGCATGAAGGCGACCAGGGCATGGATATTCTTGAGTAGAATTTCAATGGCATGCTATTCAGGCAGCTGTGGTTTGCATTTCATACTTAAATTACTCCATCTAAGAATATAATCAATGAGGGACTCACCAAGATGTTGTTGAGCCAGATCAAGATCGCTCACAGTTACCCTTTGTTAAGCTCCATTAAATCTCTTAATAAAGAGTTGCTCCAACTCAATAAATTTCTTCACTAAATAATTGGGTAGTTTAGCATACTAATCAAATGTGATGCCATTCAAGCTACCGACAAAGAGGTAAAATAAGAGTGCATCGGTGCCATTGGCATTGCAACATCAGGCCCTAAAATGTGTTAGGTGTTGCCTAGGGGTTCCCACTACCATCAAAAATTTTGAACGAAGGATGCACAAAGCCCTTAGGTTATTGGACACCATCAAATTTCTCTAGGTAGGGTCTACCCTTTGGAACATATGAGCCACCTTGAGCTTGCACCAACGTATCCCTCACTTGCTGCTCCACCATGTGTTTAATATCATTTTCATGCATGGAGGTGATATCCACCACCTTCTTATGCAAAATACCACTGCCTTCCTCAGTAGGAATGCACCTAGGATGATCTAAAGTGTATGCCAACTCTACTCTATCAGCTGTTATGGGAGAAGGTTGTGACACCGAGGCTGAATTCCGCAATGCGGATAGAACTTTGATCAATTATTTAATCTTCTTCCCTATTCTATCAATGATCATCCTTCTTCCTAAACTGATGGAGGAGGTGTTGAGTTGAATGGACGACATCATCCTCTTCAACTACAATACCTTCCTATCTTGATCTTTGAAGGAGCTCTAGGTCAATGTGGACTTTGGTCAAATCCTCAAGAAGGTCATCCTCATCAAGATCAAATACTACTCGCTCATCCTTAGAATCTATGCAATCACTACCTAAGAGTTCTCTCTTCTCTACGAAGTAAGCGGCTATGATCTCGTCCAATGAATGATCTAAATGTCTAAATGTGCACAAACACTGGGTGGCCGTGGAGGGACTATGGTCTTGATCTAAATACATCTGCCTACCTTTGAGAGAGGTTCATCCTTTGGAAGAGATATGCTCATGGCGCTCATCGATGGGTCAGGAGATCCACTCACAAATGTAATTCCTTTCCTCCCTTGTCACTAGTGGTGGGATCTTGTGGGTTGCCACTCTTTCTTATCCAAGATTAAAGTAGGAGGTCAAGTAGGGGAAGTCATCCTCACCCCAGTCAGTGGAGTAGATAAAGTGGGATCTTTTGTCCATAGTCAAATTACCAAAGGGGCTTGTCCCCATGGGCTTAGGATCTTGGTGAGGAGTGGAGATCTTTGAGTTGTGAGTGATGGTTGATGATGAGGGGTGGCATGTGAAACACCAACTATTCCTCAATGGGAGATCTCTACGGAATAGGTAGGTACATTCTATCAATGATGATGGGGGGGAAGGGCTGGAAAATCCATCAGCGGGAGGCTGGCATACCTCTTAATCTCCACTTGAGTAGATGTTTGAGCCTCTATGGGCCTTTCTCTATGAATCTGACCCCTAACACTCCTAGGGATCAATGATCACAAATCAAACAAGGTACCAACTTTGAACATTCATATGCTCTGCCAACCTGGCATAGGATAGTCCTAAGTCTGGCATAGGGCCTCTTGTGCTCCCTATTCGATGTCTCATAGTATTGCAATGGTGGGTGATAAACAAAAATCCTTCGATAATCTTCCTCTCCATCTGAGGCCGAGAGGGGGTGGAACTTATTACTAGTCATAAGTGGAGAGACCTCTTGGGGAAAACATTCCTTTGGTACATGGGATGCAGCCTTAAGCTCTTTGGCTGCTCGCTCATGCTCCAGCTTAATCTTTTGATTTTTGTTGTGGCACTGAGTATGAGTGAACAAGGCAGAACGGGAGCTAGTACCTACCTCAAAAGTGGAGGAGACTATCTCAGAAGCTAAGATATCCTTCCCCTTTGGGGTGATCGATGAGGAGGTAGTAGCTCTCACTTGAGTAATGGTAGGGACACTTGGATGGATAGGTGCTAAAACTACCATAGCATGGGGAGTGGGAACCACTGTAGACTTCCTCTTCAATAGAGGGTGCTCAGAATTAGAGGGCATGTCAATGTGGATGATAGGATTACGCTAGCCACCTCTCATCTTGGCGTGATGAGTGAGGGTCACCCCTCTCAAGTAACAATTTGATGTGTTAAGTGAAAGTAAAATGTGATTGATATATGTTTTGAAAATGGGACTCCCACTTAACAAATTTAGTGTCAAACGTGACATGAAAATGAGATTCTCACTAACAACTTTGATATGTTAAGTGGAATCAAGTATATGAGAATGAGATTCTCAAAAACCTTGATATGTTAAATGGGAATCAAATGTATTTGAAAATGAGATTCTCACTTAACAACTTTGATATGTTAAGTGGAAATGACATGAAAATAAGATTCTCACTTAACAATTTTGATGTGTCAAATGGGAATCAAATGTACATGAAAATGAGATCCTCACTTAACAACCTTGATATGTTAAGTGGAGATCAAACGTATTTTAAAAATGAGATTCTCACTTAACAACTTTGATATGTTAAGTTGGAATCAAATAAGACATGAAAATAAGATTCTTACTTAACAATTTTGATGTGTCAAATGGGAATCAAATGTACATGAAAATGAGATCCTCACTTAACAACCTTGATATGTTAAGTGGAATCGAATATTTCATGAGAATAAGATTATCACTTAACAATCTTGACATGTTAAGTGGAATCAAATGCATATGAAAATGAGATCCATACTTAACAACCTTGATATGTTAATTGGGAATCAAATATGTCATGAGAATAAGATTCTCACTTAATAACCATGACATGTTAAGTGGAATCAATTGCATATAAAAATGAGATCCTAACTTAACAACCTTGATATGTTAAGTGGGAATCAAATATGTCATGAGAATAAGATTCTCGCTTAACAACCTTGACATGTTAAGTGGAATCAAATGCATATAAAATGAGATCCTCACTTAACAAACTTTTATATGTTAAGTGGAAATCAAATATGTCATGAGAATAAGATTCTCACTTAACAACCTTGACATGTTAAGTGGAATTAAATGCATATGAAAATGAGATCTTCACTTAACAACCTTGATATGTTAAGTGGGAATCAAATATGCCATGAGAATAAGATTCTCACTTAACAACCTTGACATGTTAAGTGGAATCAAATGCATATGAAAATGAGATTCTCACTTAACAACCTTGATATGTCAAGTGGGAATCAAATGTATTTGAAAATGAGATTCTCACTTAACAACTTTGATATGTTAAGTGGAATCAAATGTACATGAAAATGTGATTCTCACTTAACTTTGATATGTTAAGAAGAATCAAATGTTTTTGATGTGCCCTCTTTCTTTTGATAAACATGGCATGTCAAATAAGATTCTAAAATAGAGGGGAAATTTATTTAACAAATCTTAAGTATGTTAAAGATATTTCAATAATATGCTTTGATGTCATGTATGTGATTTCCTAATTTTGAAAAGAGAGAAACTTCAACTCTAGCATATGTGAAATATGTTGAGGATTCAATTTCATGTTATGATTCAAAGTAGAATCTTCATCCAACAAATTTGAGTATGTAGAATGAAGATGGCTATTTTCAAAAGAAGTGGTTTTAGAAAGTGTCTTTTGTGAAAGAAATTCCATCTTTTGATGAACCTTGCCTCACTAGTGGAGTATATTTTATTATCTATCCCTTCATTGATAAATTCTATTCTCACATTTTAGGGAACCCAATAGGGATTTCAAGACCTACACGGAGTGAGGTCCTAAAACCTAAAGGATGTCAGCTAACTTTACTTAAGAATGAAATAAGCTAAGTGCCAATGGAAGGAAAGATAGTCTCAGACTCACATAAAATGCAAGTTCACTATCGATGCTTGGAGACAACAATCATTTACTAGAGATGGAGAGAGAAATCATCCCCAGCAGAGTCGCTAGAAAAATCTATGCTGTTTATCTTTTGGTATGTGTTGTGTGGATATGTGAGGGGGACACCACGTAAATCTGAGGATGTAGTTATTAAGGTGATCGGGTACAACATCAAGGAATAGTGTACCATCTCATAAGATAGAAGTCATTATCCTATGATGGACCTAATCACCTGATAAGGACTCCTAAGGCAAGATAAGTCTTCAATTATACCATAGATTTTTTTCCCTACTTTACATGGATGGATAAAGTAGGGTTTATTTAAATCGAGTTCTAAAGTTCTCTATGGGGGAAAGCCCCCATAGTTAATTACATCCTAAGGAAGGTGAGTTCCTTAGGAATACTCTCGATTAAAGTAGATAATTATTGTCTCCAAAGAATTCAAAGATAGGACTATCAATAAATTAATTATATTTGGAAGATCAAATGGGATAGATCAAAAGAAGAGATTTATTATAGAAGGCAAAGGAGATGAGTAGGGAATGCTCATGATACTAGAAGCCTAGTGAGCATTCCAATCTATCCTATGGTTGGGCTTTATATATTTGATATTGAGGAGAAATTACATGTTTGAGTCAGAATTTTATTAGAGAGCTAGGACTTATACTCTAAGAACACAAGATTGTTAGGGTGCCTAAGAGGTGAGGATTTATGCCTATAGCCCATGGGGGAAATGACAACCTTAGATCCTAAATCTAAGGAGCTTTAGCGAGGATCAAAACATGATCTCGAGTGGTAGCCAGCTAACTCCTCCTACATTTTAAAACCATGTGGTCAAGTCATATGCTTTGTAAGATGGTTAGGTTGTTATTTATTTAAAAAAGAAACTAAATCCTTAAACCCACTCCCTCAGATACTAGATCATGAGGGGTATGAATAATGACTTAATCTAATGCAAATTCTTATCAAATTTTATTTAATTTGGGATTCTTTATTTTGGCACATACTATAGAATTTTGTATGCCAAAATGCATTAGAATTTGATTATGGGCCAAATCAAAAAAGAAAGTGGTGTTCTTCCATCACAGGCTCTTAAAGGTTAAGCTCATTTCTATCTGGAAAAGATGGAAACCCTCTATTAATAGAAGTGAAATAAGATGATTATGCATGATATTAAACATACAACATCCAGCTAAGGGGTTGCTAAATATTTTATTATCTTGATTTAATGCCTAGGCTTTACATGAGGTTATGAGTTATTTTAAAGATTTAGTTATAAGTTGTTAGTTTGGGTAGAAAAATTAATTTTTTATCCTATGAGCCTAATCACATTTAGGCCATACAAAAATCACCAATCATAAATAAACTATGAAGAGGCATGCTTTTTCTAATGCACAAGCTAAACAAAACATCAAATAATTTTATAAATTTATTGCAAAAGAATAAAAGGATGATGTGGTCGGGTACCGCCGTACAACCCAAAAAGAAATATGGGTAGCTGAGCTCTACCCTTATACATCTCAGTATAATGAAAGAATAATTACAATTATAAATGATGAATGTTATGGGGGTCTTTATTCTTCATTCTTTCTTCTTTAATTCTTTCTTCTTTCATTTCTGCATTTGATTTGCTCATTTCTTTCTTCCTTTTATCTTGATTTGGATGTGCTTTATCTAAAGGCATGACATGGAACATAAGACTTGGTCTTATTACCAATGCTCATCCTAATCCCCCATAACACTTATCCTAATCGTAATGCAAAATTATATTAAAAGAGGGAAAGTAAATCTAGCTACACCTGCAAAATAAATATTAGCCAAACACAACAATCCCAAGAAATTATATAATAATTTGGACTTAGCACCCCACACATGGGTAAACCAAGCCCACCTATCCTAACTTAGGCTATGCTTAGGTATAAGCAACCTACAACAAAAAAGCATTTATTTTTTTTTATTACACCCCTTAAGCATGACCCTCAAAACATATGATTCTAATGACCTAACATTCGCATCACGCACATACACCCTAATATCCAGTATATAACAACACATCACAAAAAAAGCATACATCAAACCATACACCGCCCTAACATAAAGCTAGAAGTGGTGACTTAGTCTAAAGTGTGTGCATCAAGGCTTGTGGGGTGTGTCCTAACTAAGCTTTAGAGTTTTAATTTTGCTAAGTGCGAAGGATTTAATTCATAAAGAGTTGATTTCTCTTTAAGTTATTTAATTGAATTGAAGATTTTACCTAATATTTTCTTTTGTTTCATTTGACCATCACAAAACAACTAAGTGTTATAAAGAGAAGAAAGAGAGGAAACGTTTCTTCCATCCCTACCTTAAGTCACTTCTAAAGTAAGTTAATTAATCAATTTCCTTTAGTGAGTGGATTATTACATGTTTTGATTAATACTAAGTTTAGGTTCACTCTAAATGACCTTATTCAATAAGAAAGACATCTTAGAATTAATTAGAATGAATTACCATCACATAACACATATTCATTCATTTCTTTCCATCATGTATATCATGCATATGATTAAGTCCTAAGCATACCTATACAAACAATGCAAGTCTTAGCACACTTAAATGATGAATGCAAAGAAATGTGCTTGGAATTTATATATTTCATTTGGTTGAATTATGAAAGCATATCTTTTTTAATAGAAAATGAGGGATTTTTCATCCATTAGTTAGATATGCATTCACATGTACAAAAGTTTTAAGTCAGTACGTTGACATTATTCTACACTAGGGACGTAAGGTATAAGACCTACTTAGGGCTACTTAAAGCCTCACCGCCCCGAGGTGTCCAGACTAATATACCACTTTTATTAGGCACATGTAGATGTATAAGCAACTATAGTATAGAAAAGCCCATGCAAAAGTTGTATTTTTGATTTACTTGATTCATGTTTCTTATTCATTGGTTATATCACACATTCATATGTATAAGAGTTTAAGTGAGTACAACGCCATTGTTCTACACCAGGGGCATAAGGTGCAAGACCTACTTAGGACTATTTAAAGCCTCGAAGCTTCAAAGTGTCCAGACTAATATCTCTTTTCTCAAACATAGGTGAATGTACAAAAGAGCCACAAAGCAAGAAGCCATGCAAGAGATCACATTTGATTTGATTGCACGATTTACAAATGCGATATGAAATTCTCCTAAGTCTTAGCATGGAGATGCAAAGGAATAGATTTAGACAAATGTTGTGTTCTTTTCAAATGAACTTTACATTTGTAAATTCTATATGAATCCATGTAGGATAAAGAAAGAGAACTTCATATTGCATATCTTATATTATCAACACATGCAAACTTATAGATACTTGTAATTAACAACACTTCATATATTATAATTGATTTATAAGCTTTTCAAAATAGCTTTTGATTTAATATTAATAATAGCCACACTTATTTTTAATTTAAGTCAACAGATGCAATTTGACATAGAAGAAACCATTTCATTTAATTAGTTTTAAAAGAAATGAATGCATGATTTCACATGGAAAGCAATATTTAACATGATTGGAAAGAAATAAAGGAATATAAGCACATGATCTCAATCATCCTAGCTAATTCCTAAGGATAATCATATTAGACAAGGCTATTTAAAATAAACCAAAGTTCTTTAAAGACATTTTTAATCTTAAGTTTGATTTGATTTAGGAAATATGAAAGAGGTTTTCTAATCCTAATCCAATTACCCATGTGTGAATTAATTTTGTTTAATGAAGAATATTTAGGTTGATTTTATGTTTTGATTAAGATAAGGTGTGAATTAAGTGAATTAATTAACCCTTACCTATATCACCTTAAGTTAAATAACTAATTAATAGTAATCCAATATGATATGTAACCACATGAAAAGTAAATTTGCATAGCTCCTAAGAAATGAAAGGGGTCTAATGTAATTGGCTTATGATTAATAGTTAATTAGGCTTAAGGGATCTCACTTATCTTTTCTTATGGTTTTCTTACACATGTGAGCTAACCAATTTTATTATCTCTCACCTTGGGTTATTGAACACCTAGAGAGATACCCAAGATCAATTAAAGGTTGCTTTGGCGTGAAGTGGATTTTAGATTAAGTTGAATCAAGCTTAATAATTAGTTGATTGAATTCTTTGATTACATTTTGATTAGGATGATGAAATTAATTTAGGGAGAGGGATCAAGGACAAGGCCTCAATCCTTAATCCCTAAGTCATTTCAAACACTCAATTAGGCTCTAATTTTTGTCTTGGAAGTTAATTAATTAATTAAGAAATTAATTACATCATTAATCATTAATTAATTTAATTTCAAAAAGTGAAGGAAATCTAGGAAATGAATTTAGAAAAATATCCCAATTACACTTCCTAAGTTCTCTTACTGTTTCACAGAACTAATTAGGCTTAATTAATTAATTAAACCATTATTCATTCACTAATTATCACTAATTAAATTATGAGAGTGATTAAGGTTTAATCAATTGATTTCCCTAATTAAGCAACCAACAAAATCCAAAAAAATAGGGGAGTCAGAGGTCATCCCCCTAGACATCCACACAAAATTTGAGATAAATTGGATGCTTAATTAAAGGGTGATTAAGCTAATTACATTTTAAATTAAACCTTAATTAAGCTAAGGTCACTATTAAAAATTAATTAATAATAAACTTTCTAGATTATACTCTAAAATACCTTTAAATTGTGCCAAAGTTTGTATTTTTTGTAATTTTCTATAATTAGTTATGAATTTTAAAAGTTTTATGCTTAAAAAATAATTAATTAGCCTTAATTGCATCCCTAACCCATTGGGTCACGTGGTGGCTAACATGACATGCTTTTCATATGGCATGACGGGATTGGTTATTAAAGTTATCACATCTGCGTGCTGACTCAATCGACAGTGGATGAGATTTCCCATGGAATGTCTGATCTAATATTGGACGGCCACGATTTGATCCACAGGTTAAGGGAGAAAATAGCGGACATCTACCATGATCTAATCACAGCCCATAGAATGATTGTTGATCATGATTGAAGGTTTAGATGGGCTTGGTTCAATCCAATTTGGGTTGGATTAGAATTTGGCTCAAAAGGTTTTTTAGGTCACTTTTGGTCAAGTGGACCTAGATGGGTTGCTTGGCTTGATCATGGCTTGATCCAAGTTTAGTTAAGTTGATCTATGGATTTAAGGTGGAAATATAAATCCAATTGCAAGTGGTTTGGAGACATATGGGTTTTAGTTTATATGACAATTTTCAAGTCAAAAGGGTCAACATACTTGGGTTGACTTGGTTTTGGTTTGATAATTTAGGTTTGTATTTATATTTGCATCAATGATTGAAAGAATGATTGTATCATGAAGAAATCCATGGGTTTTGAGTTGATTTGGGTGTCATTTAGCCAAGTTAAAAAGTTTAGCTAGAAGGGCTAAAATTGGGAATTTGATTTGATTTGGGTCTTGTTTTGGCCATTTGGATTTATATTTCATTTATATTTGTGAATATAAATGAAGGTATAAATTTTTCATGAGAAAATCACTTGAGTATGGAGTGATTTGGAAGCAAATTTGACCAAATCTAGGGATGTAGGTCAAGAAGGCTAACTTGGATTTTGAATTGGTTTGATTTATTTTGACTTGGTTTTAAGGGTTTGAACCTAGATTTCATTTATATTTATGAATATAAATGAAGGAATGATTTATTTATAAGGAAATTAACCAAGTTTGAGTTGGTTTGAAGGTGTTTTGACTAAGCATATGAAGGCGATTCATACGGCTTAGGAAGAGATTTTGGAATTTAGACTTAATTTTAATTATTTGTAGTTAATTTGGAATTTGGAATCTTGGATTGGGATTTGGTTTGAGATTAAATTTTATAATTGAGAAAATCAATTGGATTGGGGTTGATTTAAATTTGGTTAAGGCTAAGTCATAAGATAAAATTAAAGGGCTTAGGATGGGAATTGGAATTTGAATTCAATGATGGATTTCAATCATTTGATAGTTGGATTTGATTTTGGAATTTGAATTTGAATTTGAGGTTTGGTTTGAAAGAAGGAAGTATGGTAGGCAAGTGCTCCTAAGTTTGTAATGCACAACCTATTCCTATGGCTAACTCTTCTAAGTCTTTAGGGTTAGGTTAAGTGTCTATAAGAGTCCTAGATCTATGATGAGGAAGTTGTGAGCTCACTCCAAAAGTTGATATAAGTCCTTAGTGGCATTCACTCAGTAGTCGCCCCTAAGTCAGGTTTGATTTGTTATGCTACCAATAGGTCGCCACTAAGTTAAGTTTGATTTATTGTGTTACCAGTAGGTCACCCCAGCGGTTATTCCTTACTTTAGAAGATGTAAGTCTTGTACACCTTCTTCCTAACATAGCCATTGCACACCAAAAGGCAACCCCTTAGGTTAGCAAGCTCTACCCCATGGCCAGTAGACTATCCCTTTGGATTTGTAAATCTGAGATAGGAAAAATCAGATATAGCCTCTTCTCAATGGGTCCATCGCACACCGACATGGTCCATAAATTAAATCAATTAAATTTCACTGAGCTCACATCCCTAATGGATATGCCCTCAATTTGAAATCAAACTAAGACAAACAAATCATATCAAATTAGATGAAATTAAGATAAAATTAATCATGACTACTTTTGAGTTAACATCAGTCCCCAATGACATTCAGTTAGTAGTCGCCCTAAGTCAGGTTCAATTTGTTGTGCATCCAACAGGTCAACCTAGCAGTTGTTCCTCACTTTGGAAGATGTAAGTCTGTTATGCCTTCATCCTAGCACAGCCATTACACACCAAAAGGAAACCCTTTAGGTTGGCAAGCTTTACCCAATATCCGATAGACTATGCTTTGGATTTGTAAACCTGAGGTAGGTTAAGGTGATATAGCCCCTTCTCAGTGGGTCCAACGTACACCGATAGGGTCCATACATTAATTCAGATTAAATTAAACCCAATCTAATTTTCCCCAGTGGAGTTAAATCAAACCCTTCTCCCTAGTGGAGCCCTAAACCATATATAAAAGAGTCAAGCAAACAAATCAAATTCAAAACCAACCTCCTGACTAGAGCCAAATTAAACCAACTCCGCCAATAGAGTCTAAATCAAAGAAATCCAACCAAACTCTTATTCCCAGTGGATACATCCCCAAACAAATATATGAAATCAAACTCAAATCTCAATCCCCAACAGATAGCTTGAACCTGCTTCCTTAGTGGAAGGTTCATATACCTGAACCCCAGTGGACTCGAGCCCATATCTTTAGTAGATATGCCTCCAAATCAATTAAAACAAAATAAATTAAAGTCAATTTGATCTTAATCCCCGGTGGATTATAGATTCTTATCTCCAGTGGATCTTCTTTCCATAAATCATATAATCAAATCAAATTCAAACTTTAGCCCTAACATAGTTTCTTCTTCTATGCCTTTGACATAGACCCCTCACATGCCATGTCAAATTCATGTGTGATCCCCTAACGGATCTCCCTCCATGTCCTTAACATGGAATTTTCATCAAATCTTATTTCCTCACTTATGCACACCTTTAATACTTCAACCGAAAGCCTAACAATGTATTCATTCAAATTACATCATCTTAACATTGTAATCAACATTTTAAGATTTGTGATGGTGCAAGCTCAAACTAACTTTATAATAACATGCAAAACATATTATTGTGTGAATTAACACACTATATTATACAATAATATATAATGTTATATTATAATTTGCTATAATATAATATGTTGTCTAACATTACACCTCATTAGAATCACTTAAAAAGAACAAATAACAAAATTTTCTCAAAATGTGAATAATGTTCATTTTGGATGTAAAATTGTTATTTTTCTATTAGAAATGGTACAAAATAGCATGATTTTGGAGTTGCTTCTTGGTGTGTGCAATGAATTTGGCCAACTTCTTTCATCTTAAACTTCAAATTAATATTTTTGTGAGTTTTGATCCAATGTATTTTAACAAAAGTAAAACATACTAAAATGCACAATAACATTTAGTAACACACCACCACATTCATATATATGTGAACATATATTGTTATGTACATTATATTTTACTAAGCTTTCATATAATATATTATCTTACATTACACCTTAAAATTATAAAATTTGGATGAAAAATGACCATTTATTTTGGATGCAAAATTCCATTCTTTTGATCAAATGACACACCATAGCACACCCCCAATGATGTCCCCAAAAGCTTACCTTAAATTGGGCCAAATCTCATCATCTCAGCCTATAAATCAATATTTTTATGAATTATACTAGTACAAACTCTACTACATCATACTATAACAAACTTAAATGTTCTAAACAATAAGTAGTAATATACAATAGTATGCTATAATTCATGATGCTACACTATGTTATGGCATCCTATATTATTATACACTATAACATATTATGTTATATTATATTATATTACATATTAGATCACAAGGGATTGCTTAAGATAAAAAAATTATAAATCAATCCAAACAATAAAAAACTATATATTTTAGTCGAATCAGTTACATATTTTAAATTGAAACAATATATTATGATACTAAGATCTACCTATTATTAATTTGGCCAAATTCCACTATTTTAAAGCCTAAATCAACATTTTTATAAATAATGCTAGTGTAGCATGATTATAAAATACTAAAATTTAATAAAATGTAACAATATATTAATATATATGATGCTATACTATGCTAAAACATATAATATTTATTTTGAACATAAAATCTTACTTCTTAGACTACAAGTGGCATAACACACTATTGATGTTTTCTCTGGAATAGAGAAAAGAAATGACACCACATAGAGTTTAGAAATATTTTATTTAGATGACTAAATACAACATTAAGGAATAAGCATCTTATCTCAAAAGATAAACATGCTCTCCTGTAATGGATTCAATCATTTCAAAAGAAGTCTCCTAAGGTTAACGGGACTTTCGTGTACGAGAGTATTTTCTCTTGAACTACATGAAAAAGTAGAACATGGTCTATTTTATCCTGGGATCATGGTTCCCTATAAAGGCAAGCCTCTATAGTTTATTACATCTTAGGAAGGGTCTCTTCCTGAGAATACTCTTGATTAAAGAAATAAGTGGTTATTCTTATGGACTACTAAGGTAGCTTTTAACGGAATGATTTTTGGAAATTCAATTGGGAAAGGTCTAAATTGGATAAAGTTTATAAGTCAAATGAAAAAGAGTAGGAAATTCCTATTGACACTCGGATGCCTAGAAGACATTTCATCTATCCTCTGATTGAGCTTCAAATTTGAGATTTTAATTTTAAAATTTAAGTTATCATTTTCTTAAAAATCTAGGGCTTGGATTCTAGTAGCACAAGATTGCAAAAATGCTTAGGGTTGAAGACTTATTCTTAAAAGGATGCTTCAGAACCTAGGCTATAGGTGCTTCTGACACATCTTAGATGCTCAACCTAGTTCTATCCTTGGGAATCATTGGTCATTCTCCTCACTTGAGGGAACTAACCTATCCCTGAATCTTTTGGACTTACAACCTGCCTAGAGAAGGCTGCCAACTAATACCACCTTAGCACATTTTAAAATAATGAGGCTAAGTCATATGAATGCAAGATGGTCAAGTGCAATTTTAGAAAGAAATATGAATCTAGACTTACTCCCTAATCCTTAAGATTATGTAGGGTATGAAGATGTACTTAAACTAATGCATATCTTTTAGATCTTTATAAATTTTGACTCGATATTCATTTAGTTCATAAGAATACAATTTATGTCTAATGCATGTAATTAGAAAAAGATTACAGGCTAAATCAGAATAGAAGAAGGTGTACTTCCATCATAAGCTCTCAAAGGTCAAGCCCAGGTTCTCTGGCAAGAATGAAAGTCCTTCATTAATCAAGAGTGAGATAATATGATTTATGCATGATATTAAAACATCCAGATAAGGGGTTGCTATAAATTTTATCTTGCTTTAATACCTAGGCTTTTATATGAAGATTTTGAGTTGTATTTATTTTTATGTTTCGATTGATTTAATTGGGTAGAAAATTTAGTTTATCCTATGATCCTACGTCCAGGCATTCATCACAGCATAAACATAGCACAAAAAGAAACCTAAGAAAAGCATGTTATTTTTATTACGCACCCAAAATAAATCAAGCCATATTAAATTATATAAGGAAAGGGCCAATGCAGCCAGGTACTATTGTACACCCTAGAAGAAAGAAAAATAGGCAACTGAGTTCTGCCCTTATACAACCCAGCTTGGAACTACAAGTTTAGATCTATGGGTCTTCTTTCCAGGAAAGTCTCCTTCTTTAGGGACATCCATCGGGCTCCATAGGGGACCACCGCACCATCTCCTAGTTGGGTCAGCTCCTGCTAATCCTAGACCCATTAGATCCTAACCTAATTCTAAGCTCAAATTTACATTTAAAATAAAAAAGGAAATCTTAAGCCCTGTAAAAAAGATGTTGGAAAATACACACAGCATACAAAGTAGTTTATATTTCACAAATATATAGGCTTAGCATTAGTTGCTTACCAAGCCCACCTGTCCTATGGACTATGTTAAGGGATTTTCAGCACCTAGAAGCAAACAACAATTTTATGATTTATTTATCATAGCGATCCCTTTAACACAGTCCCCTACATAAAATAATATTAAATATAGAAAGAACACCCTAACATCTAGTCTAATTAATAAACAAGCCTAGGCATCTAGTTTAAAGCAATACACCACACAAACATGTAAGCACATCACAACATATCACAAGAGATTTAAACAAAAATCATAGAACGTTCTAATCCTAGATCTAGAGTCCATGACCTAAGTAATCTCGTGTGTGTTAAAGAGCGATTTATGTGGCAAGGCTTTGCTAGGCACCTTTAAGTTCAAGTTTAAATTTGAAGTTTGAATTTGTTTAATTTTTACCATTGGTTGGTTTCAATTCAAATGGTTTAGTGATTTAATTTCCATTTTTATTCCATTTTATTTTATTAAAGTTGTATAGGTTTTCAAGAATGAGAAATATAAAGAATTTCATTTTAGGTGAAACTCACTTTATTCCACATCTTAAATCCTAATGAAATTTCCAAAAATCTAACTAAGATCCTTAAATATTTTAATTAATCCTTTGATGTTATTTATGTTTGGATTATTTTATTTTATTTCATTTATTTGAATTGCTTTTATTTGATTTTTTTTGATTTGATTTTCATTTTGTATTAAACTATGTGGGTTTCATTTGATTTGCTTATGTTAATTTAAAGAGTTTGATTTTATTCAATTTAACTTAAGTTATTAAATTATAAATTTGTAAGCTTAAGGTTTAAGTTCATTAATATGAATTAGTACCTTAGGTTTGTTTATGGATTATGCTTAACCTAAAGCATTTAGGTTAATTATTTGATCTGATTTAATTAATCTAGGTTTTAGATTCATTATTTAAATTTATTAGAGATGAATGATTTTATTAAACATCATTGATTCAAAGGTTAAGATTTAAGTTAAGTAATAATTTTATTAACCTAAGGTTTTATTTCATTAACCTAAGATTGAATTTGATCACTTTAACTAACTTATGATATTTAGAGAAGTTTTTGAATAGTTTTCTAATGCTTGATGGTGATTAGTTTGAACAACCCATTTATTTACTAGGTTAATTAATTTCCTTAATGCAATATTTGATTAACATTGACCTAGGGATTTAGACATTTGAAAACTTCTAATCCAAAGATCATTTACACTTGAAATATCTCTAGCAAGTAGGGTTACATGCCAATTTTTCATTCCTAAAGTTTTAGCTTGAGTAGAGATGTAATTAGGGTGTAATTA
The DNA here is from genome assembly GCA_021442155.1 of Cymbidium sinense. Taxonomy (NCBI): domain Eukaryota; kingdom Viridiplantae; phylum Streptophyta; class Magnoliopsida; order Asparagales; family Orchidaceae; genus Cymbidium; species Cymbidium sinense. Next base: position 70,088,772 of record CM038214.1, read on the forward strand.
AGGTTTTAATTATTTCATTCAAACCAAAATTAAGCCTAATTTATTAATATTCATTAATGAATTTAATTTTTCATTTATTCTTCAATGAAATACCTTTCGAATGAGGGTTTATTCATAATTTTTGGTTAACTGGTTTATTTATTATGATTTAATTAAGTTCAGGTCATTTACTTCAATTATTTAATTCTTTAAATTATCTAATAAAGTTAATTAATGACTTATTAGGTTTAGATAGGTTTAATTAAGTTTAATTAGTGTTCTAATGTTCATTATTTTTTATTATGTTTATTTATGGTTGTTTGATCAATATTTCTTAATTATTTCATTAAAGGTTAATTAATTTAATTAATTAAAAGGTTAAGCATATGAAATTTCAATTTCCTTTGAATTCAAGGAATTAAATCACCAAAAATTCACCTAAGGTGTATTTTATGCTTAATTTCATTTCCCCAAAGTGTAAAATTAATTGGATTATTAATTTGAGAGTAATTTGGGTTTAATATTTTTTCAATTAAACCCAAATTAAGGGTATATTACCCAATAAAAATTGGGGATTTTAATTTCGATGGATTCGTCTCCTCAAGATGAATCCATAGAGCTTTTATTTGTATTTTTTATTTATATTTTATTTTATATGATTTTTAGAATTTTTTTTTTGCATTTTTAAATTAATTAAACTGTTATTTAATGATTTTAAGTCCCCACGCGTGTGATCACGTCGCGTGCATGGCACGCCCCGCTATGTGGCATGTGTTGTGGTTCACGTGGCACCACCTATGCGTGCCGCGTAATTCAAAATGCTCGCTATGATACGGTCCAAATTGATCCCGTGATTCCTACATGGTGAAATCGATCCCACGGTCTACCTAGTCTATCCATCCACACGGATCGATGGTGAGAGATCATCTCCTTCCCCGTGGAGCTGAGGACCACTGATAGTATTTTGCTAATATGTTTTGATATAGGTAACGAAATCAGACAATTTCAAGTGCTACACAATCGTGGAAAGAAATCCTATGATTTTATATGATTGGATCAACTTGAAGATCACCTTTCCTATTAAACTAACCATAACTGAATTTTGAAGAAAAAGCTTAAGCTCAACATTGCATACCTCAATTCCTTGGACGATTGGCCTTGCAATTGATCCTAGAGCTTCGAATGCTTGAAACAAACTTGCTTGCCAAAGGAATTAGGTTAATTCCTTATGGATTGCTCTCTAGGCCAACCCTTGATTGCTCTTTTTAGTTTTGATGGTTTGTAGTGATTAAGGACACTTGGGCGGAGGGGGAAATTTTGTTTTGGTCTGCTTTGATATGTGAAGGTGTGTGTGTGTTAAATTTTCTTTGGAGAAGTCTCTCTGTGGGTTTTCCTATATGGCTAAAAGCTATATTGCTCTTTCCTAGATATTCCTTAGTCGCTTTGCTAATGAAGGACCTTGGAGGCTAGCTAGTCCTTCTCCATCTCCTCACAAGGTGGGAAGAAGGGAGAAGGAATTTGACTTCTCCAATCCACTTGTATTAGTTTTCCTTATTTGGATTTTTTGCAATAATTCAAGAGAAGTCTAAGTAGCTTGATTAGGGATGTAAACCTTCATTAGAAGTGTTTAAGGAAGTGTTACCCCCATCTCGTGTGATTTGGTTGGAAGTGGTTTGATATTTCCTAATTTCTTTTGTCTTGCTTAACTCACTTTACCCAAATTAGGTTAAGTGAATCAAACATAATTTCTTATGGCTCAAATGACCCATTTGATCTAACTACACCCAATAAGGAGTTAGGTTATGTCCAATCACCATCCCCATATGATTTAGGATAATCAATTTAAAATTATTTTGATTTTTCTTGAATTTGAGTTCAGTGTGGCTTATTTAGGTTATTTTGATTTAAAGGATTAACCCTAATCTAGGCCTTCATGGACTGGACCTTTATTATTGTGTGATCATACATATTCATTTAATTATTTAAAATATTTTTAATGATTTATTTTAATCAAATTTAGTGGGTTGACTTTTTTGAATCACTTAAGTCAACTCTAGGTTGACTTGAGTTGACTTTAGGTTTGACTTTGAATTTTATTTTATTTGCATTAATTCACTTGATTTAATTTATGTTGATGTTTGATTTATTTTGCATCAAACCAAGTAAATTGGATTTAGCTCAAAAATGTATTTCCTAAGTTACCAAGTGACTTTGAATTTTGAAGTAGGAAATCCTTATTTGAACTTGATATCATTTTATTGCTAAAATGACCTCTTCTAAAAATGAGGTCAACACACACCGTTGGTACTACAACCTAATTCCCAATTGAAATTTAAAAAATTTCATTATCTGATTTATTAAATCAATATTTTTATGATTTATATTATTATAGACTATAGAGTACAATACCATAATATACTAAAACATTTCAAAACATCTTATAACATCCAAAACACATCACTATATGCTCAAATATATTATGTTACATTATACTATAATATATGTTATAGTGTGATTTACGCAAGGTTTAGGTATTCAAATCTTTAATATTCAAGGGAAAGTCTCTTGAAGACATTTTCTTTAGCTACCATACCTATGTTAGGATTAGGCCATTCTTTAGATCTACTCCTAATGACATCTTTATTCAAGGTTTAGGGTTTGAGATTTAGGGTTAGTTTAGGGTAGAGGGCTTACGATTAGTTTAGAGTTTAGGGTTTAGGGTTTATGGTATGGGGTTTAGGGTTTAACATTTAGGGTTGTATGTTTTAGGGTTTACGATTTATGGTTTTAGGGTATAGGGTTTTAGGGTTTCGGGTTTTGGGTTTAGGGTTTTGAAGGTTTAGGATTTAGGATTTAGGGTTTAAGGTTTTTTTTAATAGAGATTAAATTCAGATTCAACATTCCTTCTTTCTGATTTCATCAACCAAGTAGCACCCCATGTTTTCTAAGACACAAGGAATGACATAGATAAAAAATGACCACGCATAGAGCAAATTAAAAACCCTAGATAAGTAGAATCATCTCTACAATAAAGACATAATTCCATAAGCAGCAGATCAGATCAGTCGTGCTTCAGTTTCTCCATTTCCTATCAGAACCACCCTGGCTTGTTGAGTTGGAGGATCCACCATCATATCCCCAATCTCTCTCTCGATCACCACCACGGGTGTAACCTCTTTCGCTCCTTTCACCCCCATAAGCCCCACTGCTTCGACCACCACCTCCATATCCATCAACACCCCTAGATCACCCACCACCACTATGATAATCATTGCTTCTACCGTCACCTTCACCTTCACCTCCACCACCAGATCTAGTCTAAGCCAAGTTGATAGTGATGTTCTTGCTGTCAAGGTTCTACCCATTCTTAGGGTTTAGGGTTTACGGTTAGTTTATGGCTTAGGGTTTGGGGTTTGGGGTTTAGGGTTTAGGGTTGTAGGTTTTAGGGTTTAGGGCTTAGGTATTAGGGTTTAAGGTTTTAGGGTTTAAGGTTTAAGGTTTATGGTTTAAGGTTTAGGGTTTTAGGGTTTATGGATGGTTTATAGTGGGTGTGGTTTAGGAGTGGTTGGGGTGTGGTTTAGGGTTTAGGGTTAGGGGTAGGTTTAGGGTTGTAGGTTTAGGATTTAGGGTTTAGGGTTAGTTTTAGGGATTAGAGTTTAAGATTTAGTGTATAGGATTTTTGGTTTAGGATTTTTTAAAAAAAGCAAACGTAGGGTTTATTTAGTTCATTTATTATTGATTTTAGTTAACTTTATGTTTTATTTTTATTTAAGTTTATTTTTTATTATTATTTAGTTTAGTTTATTTAATTTAAGTTTATTTATTTTATTTAAGGTTTTTATTTTAGTTTATTCTTTAGGTTTAGTTTTTTTTAGTTTAGTTTTATTTTTATTTTATTTTTTAGGTTTAGGTTTTATTTTTTATATTTAGGTTCATGTTTAGGTTTTTATTTTAATTTTTTAGATTTAGCTTTTAGGTTTTTATTTTAAGTATATTTTTAAGTTTTATTTTATAGTTTATGTTTAGGTTTATTTTTAGGTTATTTTATTTTATTTATTTTTGGTTTAGGTTTAGGTTTAGGTTTAGGTTTAGATTTAGGTTTAGTTTATTTTAGGTTTAGGTTTAGGATTTATTTAATTTAGTTTAGTTTATTTTAGTTTATATTTAGGATTATTTTACTTGGTTTATTTTGTTTTTAATTTAGGTTTAGGTTTTTTTTTAGTTTAGGGTTTCAATTTTTAGTTAATTTTTATTTTATTACATTTTATTTTAGGTTTAGTTTTTATTTTTTTTAAGTTTTTAAATTTTTAGTTTAGTTTTGGTTTTTATTTATTTTATTTTAGTTTAGTTTTATTTTATTTTATTTTAGGTTTAGGTTTAGGTTTAAGTTTAGGTTTATTTTTAGTTTATGTTTATTTATTTTATTTTTTTTATTCTATTTTGGTTTAAGTTTTTTTTATCTATTTTATTTTTAGGTTTTATTTACTTTAGCTTTAAGTTTTTAGTTTTTTGGGTTTAGGGTTAGTTTAGTGTTTAGTGTTTAGGTTTAGGGTTTGTGGTTTAGGGTTTAGGGTTTAGGTTTTAGGGTTTAGGTTTTAGGTTTAGGGTTTAAGTTTTAGTTTAGAGTTTAGGGTTTAGGGTTTAGAGTTTTGGGTTTAATTTTTTTTTTAATAGAGAACAAATTCAGAATCAACATTTGTTCTTTTTGATTTCATCAACCAAGTAGTACCCCAAGTTTTATAAGTCATAAGCAATGACATAGACCAAAAAGAGCACCCATAAAGCTAATCAAAAACCATAGATAAGTAGAACCGTCTCTACTGCAATGACATAGTTCCATAAGCTACAGATCGAATCAGTCGTTCTTTAATTTCTCCAGTTCTAATCAGAACCACCCCTGCCTCTCAAGTAGCGGGATCCGCCATCATATCCCCAATCTCTCCCTCCGCCACCACCACGGCTATAACCTCCATCGCTCCTCCTGCCTCCATAACCACCACTACTAACCACCACATCCATATCCACCAACACCACCAGATCCCCCACCACCAATATAATAACCACCACCTCCGAATTCACCTCCACTGCCAAATCTAGACTGAGCCTAGTTGACAATGATATTCCTGTCATCATGGTTCTGCCCATTCTTAGAGTTTAGGGTGAGTTTAGGGTTTAGGGTTTAGGGTTTGGGGTTTAGGGTTTAGGGTTGCAGGTTTTAGGGCTTAGGGTTTAAGGTTTAGGGTTTAGGGTTTAGGGTTTTGGGTTTATGGTTTGTGGGTTTGGGTTTAGGGTAGGGATTTAGGGTTTAGGGTTTAGGATTTAGGGCTTTTAGAGTTTAGGGTTTTGTGGGGTTTTAGGTTTAGGGTTTAGGAGGGAGTTTAGGGTTTAAGGTAGGGTTGTAGGGTGGGAGGAAGTGGGGGTTAGGTTTTAGGGTTTAGGATTGGGTTTGGGATTTAAGGCTTTAGGGTTTTATTTAAATTAAGCAAACCGGTAGGTTTAAGTTTATTTATTATTTAATTGAGTTTATTTTATTTTTTATGTTTATTTATGTTAATTTTTTATTTTTACCTATTTTAGTTTATTTATTTTAAGTTTATTTATTTTAGTTTAGGATTTTTATTCTAGTTTATTTTTTAGGCTTAGGTTTATGATTGTGTTTATTTTTTAGTTTAGTTTTATTTTCATTCTATTTTTTAGGTCAAGGTTTTATTTTTATTTTAGGTTTAGGTTTTATTTTATTCTTTAGTTAGGTTTTAGGTTTTATTTTAGGTTTATTAGGTTTTATTTTTTTGTTTAGGTTTAAGTTTATTTTTTTGTTTATTTTATTTTATTTAGTTTAGGTTTTGGTTTAAGTTTAGTTTATTTTAGGTTTAGGTTTAGGTTTTATATATTTTAGTTTAGTTTATTTTAGTTTGGGTTTAGGTTTATTTTATTTTATTTATTTCATCTTTATTTTAGGTTGAGGCTATTTTTTTTAGTTTAGGGTTTAGGTTTTATTTTTTAGATATGTTTAGGTTTTATTTTAAGGTTTAGTTTTTTTGTTTAACTTTTTATTTAGTTTTTATTTTATTTTTATTTTAGATTCATTTTTTATTTTATTTAGGTTTTTTATTCTTAGGTTTATTTTATTTTTTTAGTTTAGTTTGGGTTTTTATTTATTTTATTTTATTATATTTATTTTTATTTTAGTAGTTTAGGTTTTATTTTATTTGAATTTTATTTTATTTAAGTTTAGGTTTTACTTGTTTTAGGTTTAATTTAGTGGGTTTAGTTTTGTGATTAGGAGGGTCAGGGTGGTAGTTTTAAGAGGGTCTTAGGCCCAGGGTTTAAGCCCAGGGCCCATGGCCCATGGCCCAGGGTTTAGTTTATGGTAGCCATGTGGTCCCAAGCCTTGGTTAGGGCCTGTGGGTCAGCCATGGCCCAGGGTTTAGGGTCCTGTGCATTAAGGTGTCAGCCCAGTGGCCCAGGGCCCAGGATTTAGGGAGTGGCCTGTGGGTTGTGGAAGGTAGTTGGGTGTCAGGTGGTGGTAGTGGGTGGTTAGCCTAGGGTGGGTTTAGTGTTTTAGTTTAGGGTTTAGTAGGGTCAGGTTTAGGGTTTAGGTTTAGGGTCACCCCAGGGTAGGGTAGGGTGGGTGATGGATTTATTTAGGGCATAGGTTTTAAGTTTTAAATTAGATAAACCCGGTAAGTTTAAGTTTATTTAGTTTATTTTTTTTTTTTATTTAATAGTTAATTTTAATTTAATTTTGGTTTATTTTTTTTATTTTATTTAGTTTAGTTTTTATTTTAGGATTATTTATTTTAATTTAGGATTTTATTTTAGTTTATTTTTTTAGGTTTAGGTTTTATTTTTATTTTTAGGTTTAGGTTTCATTTTATTTTAGGTTTAGCTTTTAGATTATTATTTTTGGTTTATTTTTAAGCTTAGGTTTAGGTTAATTTTTAGTTTATTTTATTTTATTTAGCTTAGGGTTTAGGTATAGATTTAAGTATTATTTATTTAGTTTAGTTTAGATTTATGTTTATTTTATTTTATTTATTTTAGGTATAAGTTTATTTTTCAACTTAGGGTTTAGGGTTAGTTTTGGGTTTATGGTTTAGACTTTAAGGTTTAAGGTTTAGGGTTTAGCATTAGTTTAGGGTTTAGGGTTTAAGCTTTTAAGGTTTAGGGTTTAGGGTTAGGGTTAGGGTTTAGGAATTAGGGTTTAGGGTTTAGGGTTTAGGGTTTAGGGCTTAATGTTTAGGGTTTGTTTAAGGTTTAGGGTTTAGGGTTTAGGTTTTAGCATTTTTAGGGTTTAGGGTTTAGGGTTTAGGGTTTAGGGTTTAGGTTTTAGGTTTAGGGTTCAAGTTTTAGTTTAGGGTTTAGGGTTTAGGGTTTAGGGTTTAACAAAGAACAAATTCAATTTCAACATGTCTTATTTTTGATTTCATCAACAAGTAACACACCAATTTTTCTAAGACACAAGCGATGACATAGATAGAAAATGAGCACGCATAGAGCAAATCAAAAACTTTAGATAACTAGAACCGTCTCTACTATAAAGACAGAGTTCCATAAGTAGTAGATCGGATCGACCGTTCTTTAGTTTCTCCAATTCCCATCAGAACCAGCCCGACCTCTTCAGTAGTAGGATCCACCATCGTATCCCCGATCTCTTTGTCTGCCATTACAATGGCTATAACAACCATCGCTCCTCCTGCCTCCATAACCACCACTACTGCGACCACCACCCCCATATCCACCAGCTCCTCTAGATCCCCCACCACCACTACGATAATCACCACCTCCGCCTTCACCTCCATTGCCATATCTAGACTGACCTGGTTGACGGTGATATTCCTATCTTTAAGGTTCTGCCCATTCTTAGGGTTTAGGTTTAGATTTAGGATTATTAGGTTTTAGGTTTTAGGTTTATTTTCTAATTTATTTATCTACTTTAGGTATAGGTTTAGGGTTTGGGGTTTAGGGTTTAGGGTTTATGGTTAGGGTTTAGGGTTTAGGGTTTAGGTTTTATCGTTTAGGGTTTAGGGTTTAGGTTTTAGGGTTTAGGGTTTAGTGTTTTGGGTTTTGAGTTTTGGTTTCTTTGTGTAAGGTTAGTGGGGTTGTTTAGGGTTTGGGTTTAGTGTAGGTGGGTTTAGGTTTAGGGTTTAGGGTTGATAGGGTTTTTTTTAAATTAAGTAAACTAGTAAGTTTATGTTTATTTAGTTTATTTAGTTTATTTTATTTATTTATTTATTTATTTTAGGTTTTTTTTTTATTTTTATTTTCTTTAGATTATTTATTTTAGTTTTATTTATTTTAGTTTAGGTTTTTATTTTAATTTTTTTTAGGTTTAGGTTTAATTTTTTATTTTAATTTTTTAGGTTAAAGTTTTAGGTTTTCATTTTAGATCTTTTTTTGGGTTTTATTTTTAGTTTATTTGTAGTTTATTTTATTATATTTAGTTTAGGTTTACGTTTAGGTTTTATTTATTTTAGTTTAGTTTATTTTAGTTTATTTTAGTTTAGGTTTTGGTTTATTTTATTTTTATTTTAGGTTTAGGTTTTTTTAGTTTAGCTTTTAGGTTTTATTTTTTATTTATTTTTAGATTTTCATTTAGTTTTTATTTTATTTTTATTTTATATTTAGTTTTTTTATTTAGGTTTAATATTTTTGGGTTTATTTAAAATTTTTTGATTTAGTTTAGGTTTTTATTTTAGTTTAGTTTATATTTTTATTTTATTTTCTTTTTTAGCTTTTGGTTTAGGTTTTTATTTTATTTTATTTTGGTTTATGTTTTCTTATTTATTTTATTTTTAGGTTTTATTTTGTTTTGGTTTGGGTTTTTAGCTTTTAGGGTTTAGGGTTTAGCGTTTAGGGTTTAGGGTTTAGGATTTTAAGGTTTTGGGTTTTAGGGTTTAGGGTTTATGGTTTATGGTTTAGGGTTTAGGGTTTACGGTTTTTAGGGTTTATGGTTTAGGGTTTAGGATTTAGGGTTTATGTTTTATGTTTAGGGTTCAAGTTTTAGTTTAGGGTTTGTGGTTTTTTTTTAACAAAGAACAAATTTAGATTCAACTTTTTTTCTTTTCAGTTTTATCAACCAAGTAACACACCAAGTTTTCTAAGACAGTGATAACATAAATAAAAAATGAACAGGCATAGTCCAAATCAAAAACTCTAGCCAACTAGAACCATCTCTACTGTAAAGACACAATTTCATAAGTAGTAGATCAGATTGGTCGTTCTTCAGCTTCTCTAGTTCCCATCAGAACCACCCTGCCTTCTCGAGCAGTGAGATCCACCATCATATCCCAGATCTGTCCTTCCGCCATCACCAAGGATGTAACCTTTATCGCTCCTCTCGCCTCAATAACCACCACTGCTCTGACCACTACCTCCATATCCACCAGCACCTCTAGATCCCCACCACCATCGCTTTCACCTTCTTCATCGCCAGATCTAGACTAGTTGACGGTGTGATGTTCCTACCGTCAAGGTTCTACCCATTCTAGGGTTTAGGGTTTTTTTAGGTTCATTAGTTTATTTTTAATTTATTTAGTTACTTTAGGTTTAGTTTAGGGTTTAGAGTTTAGGGTTAGGGTTTAGGTGGGGGTTTTATGGTTTATGGTTTAGGTTTAGGGTTTAGGATTTTGGGTTTGTGGTTTAGGTTTAGGTTAGGGTTTATGGTTTTAGGGTGTGGTTTAGGGTTTAGGAGTTTAGGATTTAGGGTTTATGGTCTTTTTTAAAATTAAGTAAACTGGTAGGTTTAGGTTTATTTAGTTTATTTAATTTATTTTTTATTTATTTTAGTTTATTTTATTTCTTATTTTTATTTAGGTTTATTTTTTATTTTTCATTAGTTTAGTTTATTTATTTTAGGTTAATTTATTTTAGTTAATTTTCTAGGTTTAGGTTTATGCATAGGTTTATTCTTTCGTTGAGTTTTATTTTTATTTTATTTTTTAGGTTTAGTTTTTATTCTTTGATTTTTGGTTTTAGGTTTTTATTTTAGGTTTATTTTTTGGTCTTATTTTTTAGTCTTGTTATTTTATTTAGTTGAGATTTAAGGCTTGTTATTGTTGTTATTGTTGTTGAGATTTTTGTTTAAGTTTTGTTTTAGGTTTTATTTGTTTTAGTTTAGTTTATTTTAGTTTAGGTTTAGGTTTATTTTATTTTGTTTATTTTATTTTTATTTTAAGTTTGAGTTTTTTTGTTTAAGGTTTAGGTTTTATTTTTTTTTTATTTTTAGGTTTATTTTTTAGATTTAGGTTTTTATTTTATTTTATTTTAGGTTTATTTTATTTTCTTTTACATTTATTTTTTATTTTATTTAGGTTTATTATTCTTAGGTTTTTTTTTATTTTTTTAGTTAAATTTGGGTTTTTATTTATTTTCTTTTATTTTAATTTTAGGTTTAGGTTTAGGTTTTAGATTAGGTTTTATTTTATTTTAATTTTTATATATAGGTTTAGGTTTTTTTTATTTTATTTTAGGTTTAATTTAAGAGTTTAGGATTGGATCTGTGGTGGTTTTGGGGTTGGTAGGGCCCAGGTCTTAGGTTGTTTAGGGTTTAGGTCAGGGCCCATGATTTAGTTTAGGTGTGGCCCAGGTTTAGGCTTTAGGGTTTAGGCCCAGCCATGTGGCTCAGGTGGCCTCAAGATTTAGTTTAGTGTCACCAGTTTAGCCAGCCCAGGGCCTGTGGCCCAGCCCAGGGCCCAGGGCCCAGGGTTTAGGGTTTAGGGCCCAGGGTTAGGGCCCAGGGTCAGGGTTTAGTGGTAGGGCCCAGGGCCCAGTGGCCTGGGGTCACTCAGGGTCTGGCGCCTTTAACGCCTAGGCCTAGGGTCATGGTTATGGCCTAGGGCCCAGGGTTACCTTTAGGGTTTAGGGTCTATTAGGATCAGGATTTAAGGTTTAGGCTTAGGGTTTAGGTTTTTTTAAAAAAAAATTAGATAAATTGGTAAGTTTAAGTTTATTTAGTTTATTTTTCATTTATTGTAGTCAATTTTATTTTTTATTTTTATTTAGGTTTATGTTTTATTTTAATTTATTTTAGTTTATTTATTTTAGGATTATTTATTTTAATTTAGGATTTTATTTTATTTTAGGTTTAGGTTTTATTTTTTATTTTTGGTTTAGGTTTAGGTTTTCATTTTATTTTAGGTTTAGCTTTTAGGTTTTAGTTTTTATTTTAAGTTTAGGTTTAAGTTTATTTTAGTTTATTTTATTTTATTTAGTTTTAGGGTTTAGGTTTAGATTTAGGTATTATTTATTTAGTTTAGTTTAGGTTTATGTTTATGTTTATTTTGTTTATTTTAGGTATAGATTTTTTTTCAACTTAGGATTTAGTGATAGTTTAGGGTTTATGGTTTAGACTTTAGTGTTTAGGGTTTAAAGTTTAGCATTAGTTTAGGGTTTAAGGTTTAAGCTTTTAGTGTTTAGGGTTTAGGGTTTACGGTTTAGGTTTATGGTTAGGGTTTTAGGAATTAGGGTTTAGGGTTTAGGGTTTAGGGTTTAGGGTTTAGGTTTTTTGGTTTAGTGTTTAGGGTTGAGGGTTTAGGGTTTAGGGTTTATGTTTTAGGTTTAGTGATCCGGTTTTAGTTTAGGGTTTAGGGTTTTTGATTTTTTTAATAGAGAACAAATTCAGTTTCAACATTTCTTATTTTTGATTTCAACATTAAGTAACACATCAATTTTTCTAAGACACAAGCGACGACATAGATAGAAAATGAGTACGCATAGAGCAAATCAAAGACCCTAAATAACTAGAATTATCTCTACTATAAAGGCACAGTTCCATAAGTAGTAGATCGACGGTGTTCTTCGCTTTCCATTTCCCAGAGAACCACCCGCCTCTCTCATGGATCCAACATCGATTCTGATCTCTCTCCATCACAACGTTGTAACCTCCGTCGCTCCTCCCGCCTCCATAACCACCTCGATAACTGTCGCCTTCGCCTTTGCCTCCACTGCCATATCTAGACTGACTTGGCTGGCGGTGATGTCCCTATCATCAAGGTTTTGCCCATTCTTAGGGTATAGGTTTAGATTTAGGTTTATTAGGTTTTAGGGTTTAGGTTTATTTTTTAAATTTATTTAGTTACTTTATGTATAAGTTTGGGGTTTGGGGTTTAGGGTTTAGGGTTTATGGTTAGCATTTAGGGTTTAGGGTTTAGGGTTTTGAGTTTTTGGTTTTTGCTTTTAGGGTGTAAGGTTTAGGGTTAGGGCTTAGGGTTTAGGGTTTAGTGTTGTATGTTTAGGGTTTAGGGTTTTGGATTTAGGGTTTACGGTTTTTTTAAAAGTTAAGTAAATGAGTAAGTTTATTTTTATTTAATTTATTTAGTTTATTTTTATTTATTTTAATTTATTTTATTTATTTATTTTTTTAGGTTTATTTTTTATTTTTATTTTCTTTAGACAATTTATTTTAGGTTTATTTATTTTAGTTTAGGTTTTTTATTTTAGTTTATTTTTTAGGTTTAGGTTTAAGTTTTTATTTTATTTTTTTAGGTTAAGGTTTTAGGTTTTCATTTAAAGTTTTTATTTTTGGATTTATTTTTAGTTTATTTGTAGTTTATTTTGTTTTATTTAGTTTAGGTTTAAGTTTAGGTTTTATTTATTTTAGTTTATGTTTAGGTTTATTTTATTTTTATTTTAGGTTTAGGTTTTTTTTAGTTTAGTGTTTAGGTTTTATTTTTTATTTATTTTTAGGTTTTATTTTTAAGTTTTTATTTAGTGTTTATTTTATTTTTATTTTATATTTAGTTTTTTTTTATTTAGGTTTTATATTTTTAGGTTTATTTAAATTTTTTTGTTTAGTTTAGGTTTTTATTTTAGTTTAGTTTATATTTTTTATTTATTTTCTTTTTTAGCTTTTGGTTTATGTTTTTAATTTAATTTAATTTTTTTCCTTTATGTTTTCTTATTTATTTTATTTTTAGGTTTTATTTTGTTTAGGTTTAGGTTTTTAGCTTTTTAGGGTTTAGGGTTTAGCGTTTAAGGTTTATGGTTTAGGATTTTAGGGATTAGGGTTTTAAGGTTTGGGGTTTAGGTTTTAGGGATTAGGGTTCAACGTTTAGGGTTTTAGAGTTTAGGATTTAGGGTTGAGGGTTTAGCATTTTTACGGTTTAGTGTTTAGGTTTTTGTTTAGGGTTCAGGGTTTAGTTAAGGGTTTAAGGTTTAGTGTGTTTTTTAACAAAGAACAAATTCAGATTCAACATTTCTTCTTTTTGATTTCATCAACCAGGTAACACACCAAGTTTTCTTAGACACAAGCGACAACATAAATAAAGAATGAGCACACATAGACCAAATCAAAAACCCTAGCTAACTAGAACCATCTCTACTGTAAAGACACAATTTCATAAGTAGTAGATCAGATCGGTCGTTCTTCAGCATCTCTAGTTCCCATCAGAACCACCCTGCTTTCTCGAGTAGTGAGATCCACCATCATATGCCAGATCTCTCCCTCGGCCATCACCAAGGATGTAACCTTTGTCGCTCCTCTCGCCTCCATAACCACCACTGCTCTGACCATTACCTCCATATCCACCAGCACCTCCAAATCCCCCACCACCACTGCCTCTAGCTTCGCCTTCATCGCCAGATCTAGACTGAGCCTAATTGACGGTGATGTTCCTACCGTCAAGGTTCTACCCATTCTTAGGGTTTAGGTTTTGGTTTAGGTTCATTAGGTTTATTTTTTAATTTATTTAGTTACTTTAGGTTAGGTTCAAGATTTAGGGTTTAGGGTTTAGGGTTTAGGGTTTAGGGTTAGGGTTTAGGTTTAGGGCTTATGGTTTATGGTTTATGGTTTAGGGTTTAGGGTTTAGGCTTTTAGGGTTTTTGCTTTTAGGGTTTAAGGTTTAGGGTTAGGGTTTAAGGTTTAGGGGTTTAAGATTTAGGGTTTATAGACTTTTTTTTAAATTAAGTAAACTAGTAGGTTTAGGTTTATTTAGTTTATTTAATTTATTTTTTATTTATTTTAGTTTATTTTATTTTTTATTTTTATTTAGAATTATTATTTATTTTTCATTATTTTAGTTTATTTATTTTATGTTTATTTATTTTAGTTTAGGTTTTTTATTTTAGTTAATTTTTTTTGTTTAGGTTTATGCTTAGATTTATTTTTTCATTGAGTTTTATTTTTATTTAATTTTTTAGGTTTAAGTTTTATTTTTTAATTTTAGGTTTATGTTTAGGTTTTTATTTTATTTTTTTAGGTTTAAGTTTTAGGTTTTTATTTTAGGCTTATTTTTAGGTTTTATTTTTTTGTTTATTTTATTTTATTTAGTTGAGGTTTAAGTTTAGGTTTAGGTTTAGGTTTTTTTGTTTTAGTTTAGCTTATTTTAGTTTAGGTTTAGGTTTATTTTATTTTATTTTAGGTTTGAGTTTTTTTTTTTAGTTTAGGGTTTAGGTTTTATTTTTTCTATATTTTTAGATTTATTTTTAAGATTTAGGCTTTTATTTAGTTTTTATTTTATTTTATTTTAGGTTTATTTTACCTTTCATTTACATTTAGATTTTATTTTATTTAGGTTTTTTATTCTTAAGTTTATTTTATCTTTTTAGTTTAGTTTAAGTTCTTATTTTATTTTATTTTATTTCATTATTTTATTTTAGAAT